>PKRV01000479.1:0-295081 GCA_003709505.1 Hyphantria cunea
AAATTCGTGTTAAAATGTTTTCATCTTGAAAACCTTACCTTATTTCTTCTAGTAACGCGTAAATAGAGATGCGACTTCCCAACATTTAGTACCTGAAATATAAAAAATGTAATCATATGATTAAATCTTTCATTAACTTCATGTCAAAATGTTTAATCTTGAAAAACTAACCTAATTTCTTCTAGTAACGCGTAAATAGGGATGCGACTTCCCAACATTCAGTACCTGAAATATAAAAAATGTAATCATATAGCTAAATCTTTCATTAACTTCGTGTTAAAATATTTTCATCTTGAATACCTTACCTGATTTCTTCTGTGCCTCCGATTTTTACAATATCTGCTAAAATTATTGTTCTTGATCTTTGAAAGTAATTAAATAAATAAAAAACCCTTTTATTTTCAGTGTATTTTTTTTCAATTTCCAATTTAAATATGTAAATAAATTAATAAATATGTTCAAACATTTTAACACACAACGCCATCTAGTCCCAAACTAAGCAGAGCTTGTACTATGGTTACTAGACAACTAATATTAACACTTATATACTTTTTTTGTAAATACATACATATTATACATAGAAAACACCCGAACTCCGAAACAAATATTTGCAGATGATACAAACATTTGGTCCGACTCAGGAATCGAAGAACCCGAGACCTTCTAGCACAGCAGTCGCATTCGCTCCCACTGTGCCACAGAGCCTTCAAATTGAAAATTTAAATAAGTTACATAATATCCACCTTTATACCCAAATAACAATATAAATGAAAAAGGTTAATCCATTCGTATATCTATCAAAGTTATCCTAAAGTATATATACGTAATTAGATTTAAATAATTAGAAAAAAAAACACTGGAGCCCTCTTTAGGTAAATGCATCTTCTAAAAATATTGGGCTATTTGTTGCCATCGTGGGTTTATAGATATCTTGTACGGTATAATGTTTTTTTTTGTGGTAGTCCCTTTGGAGGATCTGTGAAGGGAAGATAACATAACTATTATGAACAAATCCTCATCAGTATAGAACATAGGCCTCTGCGTAGAAAGGCGGCTTTGGCCTACTACAAAACACCTGCTAGACGGTTTGTTATAGGCATGTAACTTAGCCAGATTTCGGCGTAGTCGATGTAAGTTAGCGCCTATTACACTTATTGCAACAAATCAAAACAAACAAAATTAAGTGTAGTCGACTGACGCCCATACAACATCAGAGGCGTCAAAAGTGCATTGTCGGCTATTGAGGAGTATGGGGAGAGTGGTTGGCGTATAGGCCTCCGGTATTCTTAACAGCAGTTCCCGGATCCCTCCCGTCTCATGTACAGAGTGCCATACCGTGTGGTTTTAGTCGGTCCGATTCTGACACCCCGCCGCAAACCCCGGTAGGGTGACGGCCCGTGGGGGCTTCCACACAAAAAAAAAGAAAAATGGCCTCCGGTATCCTCAGTCACTCGGAGAAACAATGTGAATATGATGTAAATAATTTTATTTCACACCGGTTTTCTGTGAGGCCGTTGTAATATTCCGATCGAGCCGGCCCATCATTTAAAATTAAATAAATTTACGCCCTTAACCTAACCTACATTGTTCCTGGCGCTAAAGTGTCCATGATGCTAGCAACTGCAACAGCCCCCTGGTTTGCAATGAACACTCTTTGGAGTCACCACATATGTACGTAATTAGGCGACCAATTTCCATAATCAGACTTTTTACCTCCGAACCCCAACTCGTAATTACTTATATATTAACGACTTTATCCATAAACATTATTTAACTTTAAGCAACAGTTCTACGTTATTTTCAACTTTAAACTATACATCCTTATAGTCGTAAATAACAAAATCTCTGCATAAAAATACATAATTCTTATGAATAAGGCTGTTAGTTATTCATATACATATATATATTACCCAATTTCAAGTATAAACTATTAAAATCTTCTTAATTATCATAATTAACAAATCAGTTGAGAATTATTATATATTCTAAAAAACATCCGTTGCTCATACGTTATGAGTCAGCATTGTATATTTATATCAAATACTAGCTATGCCCCGCGATATTATCCTCAACTGATTACCACTTAGGTTCTCGACAAGATCATTTACAAACGTATTATAAAGGTCAACCCCCTGGCTAACTGCGCACAACAACCTGTAGCTGTCAGCTGTCAGCTGACGATGGTTTGTTTATGGTACCAATAAGTAAGCAAGCAGATCTACGTAGTATGTTTTAGCTCCTTTGAGGCTCGGATTGCTGACAGATATGTCAACAATATCAGCTATGTGGATTATATTATTATTGACTACCTCGGTGGCGCAGTGGTAGCGTACGCGACTGCTGTCCATGAGGTCTCGGGTTCGAATCCTGGGTCGGACCAAATGTTTGTATGATCTACAAATATTTGTTTCGGAGTTTGGATGTTTTCTATGTATAATATGTATGTATTTACAAAAAAAAAGTATTTATGTATTCATATCAGTTGTCTAGTACCCATAATACAAGCTCCGCTTACTTTGGGACTAGATAGCGTTGTGTGTTAGATGTCCGAAATATTTATTATTATTATTATTATTATTATATAGACTTCTCAGCCCCACAATAAGAGGACTGAGATATCTAATGTAGATTTGTGAAAGGTTTGCAAGAGAAGCTTAACATACAATGTTAAAAAGTCAAAGACGGTAATGTTTACCTCCAGAAAGGGACCTGTTAGCGTTCCGAGCCTGTTTTTTTAATGGCATCCTATCGAAGTAATCACTAGCTAGGTATCTTAGCCATATTGTAATGTCAAACCAGAGAGTTGAAAGTTATATAGAGTGTAAACGGAGGCAGTTACATGTAATAGGCATTATGATCTTCAGGATATATTGTAAGTCTTCCCCAGATATCAAAGTGGCATTGTTGTTGGCTACTGTTCTCAGAGATTTTACACCTGTCAACTTTAAACAGACTGTAAGGCACTTGACAGTACAAAACTATCAACTCAAATATGAAATTATCGTTCATACGTTGATAATGGCTCTGCGTCAAATCTAAGACGTTCATGCAAGACATTCAATCTTAGTATAAACAAGTACATAATTTAATTCATAAAAACGTGAATATTACTTGAAAGCGTTGTTTTTCTTAATAATCCGGAATTGTGAGTCGTCACCATAATATAAAGTAATTGACTGGTTTTACTTAGAATTGTATGACATCGCATAAAAAGTTGGTTGATAAAAGGTTTTTTTTCCTATCCAAAGTACGATTAATATTTTTTTCATCATAATTATCTCAACTGAAAAACGTCTACTACGTCTATCTACACAGATACAAGGTTTGCCACAATAGCTAGCCCTTTGCTGTCAGCATTCAACGGCTTGTCTATACTTCCAAATTAAATAATAATATAAATCTGAAAAGTTTGTTTGTTCGATTGTTTGGTTGAACTTGCTAATATCAGGAAGTACTAGTTCGGTTTAAAAAAATCTTTCAGTCTTAAATAGCCCAGTTATCGAGAAAGGCTATAGGCTATATAACATCACGTTGCTACCAAAAGGAGCAGAATGTTAATGATAAATTCACAAAAACGGGCAAAATTTTTCCTTTTGAGATCTAAGTAAGTAAGCTAAGTATCTCAAAAATAATGTAGGAAAGAATTATTTAATTTATATTCTAGATTGTCGGGACTTGATGGTACTTTTTGCAATACATTTTAGAATTAAATTCAATTGTACTTATTCCACTATTTTATTTTTCTTTAAAAGATCTAAAACATTACTCGACAGCATATCTTTTAAGGTTGACTCACTATAACCTCTTTTATTAAAAAAATATGTGTTCACGCTGTTTACCATCACGCTACGAGCAATAGGACGATGTTTGCGTGGGACGTCTAGTAGTTAATATTACTCCTGAGTCAAATATCTTATTCCATACTTACGGAAACTATGGTGCGTCATTATGCAATTTTTTTTTATCACATGAACACTTTCAGTGTCATTGAACGTCATTTAACTTTACTCATAATATGGATATAATCATTTTTCCTCAGGTTTTACCGATTTACCGGCAAAGTCATCATCAATTCCTCGGTTGGACTTTAATATACAATTATTTGCTCGTCATTTATTCCATCACTTGCTACCGAAAATACCAACAACGCAATGCATAAATCACTTCATTGTTTTTCACATTCTGGTCACATCAAGCATTCATCTTCCTTTATCCTCTATACGGCTATGAATCATTATCTAGCCTCACGTATTGTTTCTTCTGTCCTTACTTGTATTTATGTATATCATGAGTTTTTCCTATACGACCTGGATGTTTCTAATTTGTTTCTTTAGACGGTCACTTTTATTGCGTTATGTAGTCAGTAGCTGGCAATATTGCCAGCTATTGGACTGCCTCGTCGGCGCAGTGACAGCGTATGTGACTGCCGTGCTTGATCCTTTGTTTGATTCCCGGGTCGGACCAAATGTTTGTATGATCTGCGAATATTTGTTTCGGAGTTTGGGTGTTTTCTATATATAATATGTATACATTTACAAAAAAAGTATATATTATATATGTCATAGTACAAGCTATGCTTAGTTTGGGACTAGGCAACGTTTTTTGCCAGATGTCTGAAATATTGTTAAGTGCAAGATGTTCTTTAAGGTATAGTTTTTCAACCACTACTATTTTGTTCAAATACTAGTATTCAGATACTTGCACTTTCTAAGGTACAATGGTCTAGTGTTATTCGAGCAGTTTTTAACCTTATTTTTTACTAGTTTATGGCCGCGGCTCCGCTAGCGTATATGTCGGTTATCGTGGCAAATAGTAGCCTATGTGTTATTCTGATGTATCGCTATATAACTACAAAGTTTCATCCAAATCCGTTCAGTAGTTTTTGCGTGAAAGAATAACAAAGATCCTCACAAACTTTCACATTTATAATATTAGTATAGACGTGGGAAGTCCCGCCGCTTACGAGCCGGGCAATTAGGTGCACCCTCAAAAGGAAATACCTGGAGGTAGCAGTTTTTAACACCTCACGCAAAAACGACGATTTGTTATAAGTTTGTGTGAGTAGTAAACGTAAGACCCAATTTTGATTTTGTTGTTTTTGTTTGAGTGTTCTTGGCTATGTTTGATGAAAAACAGTTTAGTCGTTTATAGGATATGGGGAGTAGAAATGGAAATAAAGAAACGAATATTCACAAATATCCTCGAGTGGGATATCAAATGAAAGGGCGTAATGTGCAAGTTTTTTAAAATCGGTCCAGTCATTTTAAAGATACAGGGCGTCAAAGTAGAAGTGAGTCAACGAACCTTTGTAAAGAAATCTAAATGGGTGTTTATTTAATAATAATTTAGGTTAATAGGTGTTTTAGGTTTTGCACGATCATACTTCGTTGCCGGGGATTTCTTTTAAAAAAAAGTTAAGACATTTGGAAACTGGAATGTTACATTCCTTTTTCTTATTTTTTTTTATTTTAGAAAAAAAATAAATGATTTCACTTTTAAAAGAAATCCATAATAATTATCATCATCTTCAGTTTATCGCAGATCTGCTGGACGGCTCATAGGCCTTCGCATATGCGCACCATTTGGCTCGACTACAATTGAATAAAACTAATTTATAATTTTAAACCGCAAACTGCAGACTTTCGATCGGCCGATAGTTTGGTTGGCTTTTTTATCAGTATGAACATGTATGGGAGTGCGCACATTATAACCCTTCGGTATCGACCGAACTAGACTATTTATCGGCAAATTATAGGCCGATTAAAGATCTGTAGGTCTTATAGGTATGTGGCGAGTTCCACATACAGCGGTTCCATATACTATACAACATCATCCGATTAACATATACTATACAACTTCCCAACATCAACTGTTGGGCAGTGTCCCGCCAGGCATGATCACCTCGCCTGGTTGGACTATCCTCCCCTTGTGTTGGAGTTCCTCCACAGACTCATCACAGAAATACTTATAGTTCATTGAAAAAAATATAGGTAGGTATAAAAAAAGTGTGATGTCATATTATGATCTGGCACGTGTAGGGGTTATTGTTTGCAAATATTTCACTTGTTTAAACTTCATGAATATTCCTCAATGGTATGATGTTGTAATTAAATGTATGTAGTTGAATAATTGTAGTGTTGTGTAGATTAACCAAAATATTTTTGAAATGACACTTCTTTAGGCGCCTAAGCATTTTTGGGTGAACAAAAATAATGGAACTCGCTTCATCGCCACCGGACGCTTTCATGTTTACTTCTTGGGTGAACAAAAAGCGTGAAACTCGCGTCATCGTCAACGCACGTTTCCCATGTTTTCACTTCTATCGGCAGTCCCCAAAAACTGCCCCGTATTTTCTTTCAAGAATCTCACAATTTTCTTGACATATGTCGTATATTATATCTTTATATGATTGATTACACTTCAACATGTCTGATGAAAAGGAATTGGACCGACTCTTTGTCAGTACCGGCCTTCGTAGTAACTGCGGAGTACGGAACTCTCAATTGAAAGCTGATACGCTGGAAGCTGGAAAGACTGGTATACTGTTTTCGGATGAAGAAATATGTTGTCAAAGTCAAGAATTGTTTTGGTTAATTAAAAATTTTAAAAATAAAAAAATTGGTTTAATTTTATGGTGGGTTTTAGACGGAAGTGAAGAGTTTCAATATTAATTAAAAGTAAAAAAAAATAAAAACATTTCCTACTTAGTCGTTGTGGTACGGAACAGGCGAAAAAAAAATGTACATAGGTCTTACACATCTTTCACATGCGTAAAAATGTGTTTCTGTCTAGCCCCAATAGTATTCTACTAGTGGTAGCTCAGGGGAAATTATAGCCCTGCCCTCCTTCTCTACATAAACCTTCACTGTACCAAATGCAAGACTCCTCCGTTTGCATCTTTTTCTTCGAAAGGGGTACAAAGTTTTTGTTTCACTCATTAATTTAAAAATAAACTACTTGACTTCCTGGTTAAGTGGAAAGCAAATTTTTTTAGTATAATTTAACGATTTTTTAAATTACCTTATTATTATCCTGGATATGAAACCATTTTTTTCATTCTGCCAAAATGACTACTCTGCTTGATAAAAAGAATAAAAGTAGAATCTAACAGTGTCATAAATTTGTTAATCTTGAAAATATATGTAAATATCAAAATAATTTCAATGTATTTTTTTTCTTTCAAATCAAAACAAATAAAACTGAGGGGTCTATTTAAAATTTAAAATTAAAACTTTGCACTAAATACTCATGAAAGTATACATGGCACTTACATCTAAAAACCAATATTTGAAATGTTTGTCTATCTCTCTGTCTATTTGTACCGGGTAATCTCTGGAATGATTGGATGAATGTATGCAACAGCTGTGCTGAGGTCTCGTGAGGTTCGATTCCCAGATCGGACCAAATGTTTGTATGATCAACAAATGTTTGATTCGGAGAATTCTATGTATCAACATCGTCATCAAAAACATTAATTAGTCCACTGGTAAACATAGGTCCTCCTAATATGTGTGGATATACAAACAAGTTAGTAGGTAAGTATTCTATCAATCTAGCTTTCATAGAACAAGCTCTTCTTAGTTTAGAGCTAGATGGCGTTTTGTGTAAGATGATGTATGCAATTTTGTTACTATCATCATAAGTAAGGATCATCATCTGAATGTCCATTTGTGGTTTCTACTATAGCCTACCTACAAGGCACGCTGTAGTAGAAACCACATCTGTACGACAATTTTTAATTTTTCATTTGTGTCGAATTAGTAATAACGTTAGTTTCGCTACTTTGTGCGATTTTGTCGAAGTCAGGCGCCAACATAAATGTTCGCTAAACGGAAACACTGAAGTTCTGGATATACATATTGTTGATTGCTTAACGTAATCTAAAATAATACGTACATTACAGTAAATATGATTTTTTAATATTTATAACTAAATAAATCTGTTTCTCAATTAGGTTAGGGAGCATACTCATACTACTTGGTACTACAAGATCCGTCTAAAGGTTCTTCCGATGTCAAAGGAGCGGGGAAAAGGTTTAGCATACCGTCACGAATGTTTTTTAACTTCTAACTTTACTTTTACTACAATGATTTATAATATTAATCATCAAGCTCGTTGCAGTCTTCTCCTAGAAATATGTCTTTCCTAAGGCCCAGTGTTGTATGCAGTCGGCGTCGGCCTTCTTACGCTGCACCAGTCACCGCGAAGCCGGCCCTCTTATGCTGCTCCTAGTCACTGCGGCCTTCTTACGCCAGAATCACAGTATTACCAGCAGGCTTGTTTTGTTTTCGTGNAACTTCGTGTTAAAATGTTTTCATCTTGAAAACCTTACCTTATTTCTTCTAGTAACGCGAAAATAGAGATGCGACTTCCCAACATTTAGTACCTGAAATATAAAAATGTAATCATATGATTAAATCTTTCATTAACTTCATGTTAAAATGTTTAATCTTGAAAAACTAACCTAATTTCTTCTAGTAACGCGTAAATAGGGATGCGACTTCCCAACATTCAGTACCTGAAATATAAAAAACGTAATCATATAGCTAAATCTTTCTTATTATTAAATCTTTTTAACTTCGTGTTAAAATATTTTCATCTTGAATACCTTACCTGATTTCTTCTGTGCCTCCGATTTTTACAATATCTGATAAAATTATTGTTCTTGATCTTTGAAAGTAATTAAATAAATAAAAAACCCTTTTATTTTCAGTGAATTTTTTTTCAATTTCCAATTTAAATATGTAAATAAATTGATAAATATGTTCAAACATTTTAACACACAACGCCATCTAGTCCCAAACTAAGCAGAGCTTGTACTATGGGTACTAGACAACTTATATTAACACTTATACACTTTTTTTGTAAATACATACATATTATACATAGAAAACACCCAACATTTGGTCCGACTCAGGAATCGAAGAACCCGAGACCTCTAGCACAACAGTCGCATTCGCTACCGCTTAGCCACAGTCAAATTTAAAATTTAAATTAGTTACATAATATCCACCTCTATACCCAAATAACAATATAAATGAATAAGGTTAATCCATTCGTATATCTATCAAAGTTATCCTAAAGTATTTATACGTAACTAGATTTAAATAATTAGAAAAAAAAACACTGGAGTCCTCCTTAGGTAAAGGCATCTTCTAAAAATATTGGGCTATTTGTTGCCATCGTGGGTTTATAGATATCTTGTACGGTATAATGTTTTTTTTTGTGGTAATCCCTTTGGAGGATCTATAAAGGTAAGATAATATAACTATTATGAAAAAGTCGTCCACAGTATAGAACATAGGCCTCTGCGTAGAAAGGCGACTTTGGCCTACTATAAAACACCTGCTAGACGGTTTGTTATAGGCGTCGGCATGTAACTTGGCCAGATTTCAGCGTAGTCGATGTAAGTTAGCGCCTATTACACTTATTGCAACAAATCAAAACAAACAAATGAAGTGTACTCGACTGACGCCCATACAACATCAGAGGCGTCAAAAGTGCATTGTCGGCTATTGAGGAGTATGGGGAGAGTGGTGGGGGTATGGGCCTCTGGTATCTTTAACAGCAGTTCCCGGATCCCTCCCGTCTCATGTACAGAGTGGCACAACGTGTGGTTTTAGTCGGTCCGATTCTGACACCCCGCCGCAAACCCCGGTGGTGTGACGGCCCGTGGGGGCTTCCACACAAAAAAAAAAGAAAAATGGCCCCCGGTATCCTCAGTCACTCGGAGAAACAATGTGAATATGATGTAAATAATTTTATTTCACACCGGTTTTCTGTGAGGCCGTTGTAATATTCCGGTCGAGCCGGCCCATCATTTAAAATTAAATAAATTTACGCCCTTTACAACCTACATTGTTCCTGGCGCTAAAGTGTCTATGATGCTAGCAACTGCAACAGCCCCCTGGTTTGCAATAAACACTCTTTGGAGTCACCACATATGTACGTAATTAGGCGACCAATTTCCATAATCAGACTTTTTACCTCCGAACCCCAACTCGTAATTACTTATATATTAACGACTTTATCCATAAACATTATTTAACTTTAAGCAACGGTTCTACGTTATTTTCAACTTTAAACTATACATCCTTATGGTCGTAAATAACAAAATCTTTGCATAAAAATACATGATTCTTATGAATAAGGCTGTTAGTTATTCAGTATCCATATATATATATTACTCAATTTCGAGTATAAACTATTAAAATCTTCTTAATTATCATAATTAACAAATCAGTTGAGAATTATGATATATTCTAAAAAACATCCGTTGCTCATATGTTATGAGTCAGCATTGTATATTTATATCAAATACTAGCTATGCCCCGCGATATTATCCTCAACTGATTACCACTTAGGTTCACGACAAAATCATTTACAAACGTATTATAAAGGTCAACCCCCTGGCTAACTGCGCACAACAACCTGTAGCTGTCAGCTGACGATGGTTTGTTTACGGTACCAATAAGTAAGCAAGCAGATCTACGTAGTATGCTTTAGCTCCTTTGAGGCTCGGATTCCTGACAGACATGTCAACAATATCAGCTATGTGGATTATATAGACTTTTCAGCCCCACAATTAGAAGACTGAGATATCTAATGTCGATTTATGAAAGGTTTGCAAGAGAAGCTTAACATACAATGTTAAAAAGTCAAAGACGGTAATGTTTACCTCCAGAAAGGGACCTGTTAGCGTTCCGAGCCTGTTTTTTAATGGCATCCTATCGAAGTAGTCACTAGCTAGGTATCTTAGCCATATTGTAATGTCAAACCAGAGAGTTGAAAGTTATATAGAGTGTAAACGGAGACAGTTACATGTAATAGGCATTATGATCTTTAGGATATATTGTAAGTCTTCCCCAGATATAAAAGTAGCATTGTTGTTTGCTACTGTTCTCAGAGATTTTACACCTGTCAACTTTAAACAGACTGTAAGGCACTTGACAGTACAAAACTATCAACTCAAATATCAAATTATCGTTCATACGTTGATAATGGCTCATGCGTCAAATCCAAGACGTTCATGCAAGACATTCAAGCAATATTTTTTGTCATTCTTAGTATAAACAAGTACATAATTAAATTCATAAAAACGTGAATATTACTTGAAAGCGTTGTTTTTCTTAATAATCCGGAATTGTGAGTCGTCACCATAATATAAATTAATTGACTGGTTTTACTTAGAATTGTATGACATCGCATAAAAAGTTGGTTGATCAAAGGTTTTTTTTCCTATCCAAAGTACGATTAATATTTTTTTCATCATAATTATCTCAACTGAAAAACGTCTACTGCGTCTATCTACACAGGTACAAGGTTCGCCACAATAGCTGGCCCTTTACTGTCAGCATTCAACGGCTTGTCTATACTTCCAAATTAAACAATAATATAAATCTGAAAAGTTTGTTTGTTCGATTGTTTGGTTTAAAAAAATCTTTCAGTCTTAAATAGCCCAGTTATCGAGAAAGGCTATAGGCTATATAACATCACGTTGCTACCAAAGGGAGCAGAATGTCATTGATAAATGTCACAAAAACGGGAAAAAAATCCTTTTGAGATCTAAGTAAGTAAGCTAAGTATCTCAAAAATAATGTAGGAAAGAATTATTTAATTTATATTCTCGATTGTCGGGACTTGATGGAACTTTTTGCAATACATTTAGAATTAAATTCAATTGTACTTATTCCACTATTTTATTTCTCTTTAAAAGATCTAAAACATTACTCGACAGCATATCTTTTAAGGTTGACTCACTATAACCTCTTTTATTAAAAAAATATGTGTTCACGCTGTTTACCATCACGCTACGAGCAATAGGAGACACAGACGATGTTTGCGTGGGACGTCAAGTAGTTAATATTACTCCTGAGTCAAATATCTTATTCCATACTTACGGAAACTATGATGCGTCATTATGCAATTTTTTTTATCACATGAACACTTTCAGTGTCATTGAACGTCATTTTACTTTACTCATAATATAGATATAATCATTTTTCCTCAGGTTTTACCGATTCACCGGCAAAGTCATCATCAATTCCTCGGTTGGACTTTAATATACAATTATTTGCTCGTCATTTGTTTCATCACTTGCTACCGAAAATACCAACAACGCAATGCATAAATCACTTCATTGTTTTTCACATTCTGGTCACATCAAGCATTCATCTTCCTTCATCCTCTATACGGCTATGAATCATTATCTAGCCTCACGTATTGTTTCTTCTATCCTTGTATTTATGTATATCATGAGTTTTTCCTACATGACCTGGATGTTTCTAATATGTTTCTTTAGACGGTCACTATTTTTGTGTTATATAGTCAATAGCGAAATGTGAGCTATATTACCAGCTATTCGACTGCCTCGTCGGCGCAGTGACAGCGTATATGACTGCTATGCTTGATCCATTGTTCGATTTCCGGGTCGGACTAAAAGTTTGTATGATCTGCGAAAATTTGTTTCGGAGTTTGGGTGTTTTCTTTACATACAATATATATACATGTACAAAAAAAGTATATATTTTAATTATTTATATCAGTTGTTTAGTATCATATGTCTAATATCATATTACAAGCTCTGTTTAGTTTGGGTCCAGGCGTAGTTGTGTGCCAAATGTTCGAAATATTATTATTATAATAAATAAACGTAAGACTCAATTTTGATTTTGCTGTTTATGTTTGAGTGTTCCTAGCCATGTTTGATGAAAAACAGTTCAGTCGTTTAAAAGATATGGGGAGTAGAAATGGAAATAAAGAAACGAATATTCACAAATATCCTCGAGTGGAATATCAAATGAAAGGGCGTAATGTGCAAGTTTATTAAAATCGGTCCAGTCATTTTAAAGATACAGGGCGTCAAAGTAGAAGTGAGCCAACGAACCTTGGTAAAGAAATCTAAATGGGTGTTTATTTAATAATAATTTAGGTTAATAGGTGTTTTAGGTTTTGCACGATCAACTTCTTTGCCGGGGATTTTTTTAAAAAGTTAAGACATTTAGAAACTGGAATGTTACATTCCTTTTTCTTATTTTATTTTATTTTAGAAAAAGATTTAATGATTTCACTTTTAAAAGAAATCCATAATAATTATCATCATCTTCAGTTTATCGCAGTGCTGCTGGACGGCTCATAGGCCTTCGCGTATGCGCACCATTTGACTCGACTACAATTGAATAAAACTAAGAGCCCCCGCAAACTGCAGAATTTCGATCGGCCGATAGTTTGGTTGGCTTTTTTATCAGTATGAACATATATGGGAGTGCGCACAATATAACCCTTCGGTATCGACTGAACTAGACTATCTATCGGCAAACTATTGGCTGATTAAAGATCTGTAGTCTGCGGGGGTCTTATAGGTATGTGGCGAGTTCCACATACAAGGGCAATATAAACATATAACAACGCCATCTACCGAAGAGAAACTGAACGAAGGAATAACGTTGTGTACCAAGAAGCTACCAATCCTGCATCGCGCAATAGAAGTTCTCGCGCCGATTAACATATACTATACAATTTTCCAACATCAACCGTTGGGTAGCGTCTCACCAGGCATTATCACCTCGCCTGGTCGGACGATCCTCCCTTTGTGTTGGAGTTCCTCCACAGGACTCATCACAGAAAAACTTATATTCCATTGAAAAAAATATTTCACTTGTTTAACGTCATGAATATTCCTCAACGGCATGATGTTGTAATTAAATGTATATAGTTGAATAATTCGTAAACCTAACCTAATAATTGGTAGACATAAATGTCTTAATACCAAAAACGCATTAGCAACGCATAGCATTTTCTTTTCTGAATATAATTATTTTCTTGACATATGTCGTATATTGTATCATTATATCATTGCTTACGCTTCAAGATGTCTGATAAAAAGGAATTGGACCTACTCTTTGTCAGTACCGGCCCTCGTAGTAGCTACGGAGTACGCACCTCTCACTTGATAACTGATACGCTGGATGCTGGAAAAACTGGTATACTGTTTTCGGATGAAGAAATATGTTGTCAAAATGAAGAATTGTTTTGTGAATAAAGAAACCGATCAATTTGGTACCAAAAATAAAAATTATAAGAAAACAGTATTGTTATCCCTGTCGTGCTTTTACCCGGAATATTATAATCACTATACCAGTTTTATGATGGGTTTTAGTCGGAACTGGAGAAAAAAAAAATTTCCTACCTGGACGCTGTTGTACGCATCAGGCGAAACAAAAATGGACATAGGTCTTAAACATCTCACACATGCAAAAAAGTGTAATAATATTCAACTAGTGGTCGCTCAGTGGTCGAAATTTTAGCATAATTCATTAAAAAATATATATTACCTAGCTTTTTGCCCTGCTATATAAAGTTTCAAATCTAAGACTCCTCCATTCGCATATTTTTCTTCGAAAGGGGTACAAAGTTTTTGTTTCATTTGTTAATTTAAAAATAAACTACCTGACTGCCTGGTTAAGTAGAAAGAACTTTAAGAAGATATTAAAAAACGGCAAATTTATTTTGTATAATTTTTCGATTTTTTAAATTACAAATTCAAATTTTAGATAACATAAATTATTATTTTAATATTTGTACCCCATTCCTGGGATTTTTTTTGTAAATTCTGATGTTTATTTTTTACTATATTCATGCAAACAAATACTGTATAAGCCACAAATATCTGTTAAATGTGTAAAATTTATAGTTATAAAATGTTATGCCAACCTAACTTGTTTTTCACTCTCATTTCTTTTCTATTCTCATTCGTGTTTTATCGCGACCACGTTCTGAGAAATGTGATATTTGCTTATCAGAAATCACATAAACAAGTCGTGTTTTAGAGATGGGGGACTAATGCCTAAACCAGATGCCGTTTACTTGATATATTAAGAACTGCGCTCCGCGATATTCCCCAAGGTTTTTTGTTCACTATTTCATTTTTTATATTGTTTTCAAGTTTCCTTATTTTTTTCTAAAACCAAAGTCGCCTAAGTTACTGAGATACGTATACGATACGATACGTAAGATATCTGTGAGTGCGAGTTTCTCCGAAATCGTTACAATCCTTGCATAGATTACCCGGAACAAATAGACAGATAGACAAACATTTTAAATATTGTTTTTTGGATGGAAGTGACATGTATACTTTCATGAGTATTTAGTGTAAAGTTTTAAATTGAAATTTTAAATAGAAACCTGTTTTATTTGTTTAGATTTTAAAGAAATATTATTTATATGCATATACATATATGAGTATTAAATGTCAAAACTCTGTATTGAACATTCTTAATATGTTTATTTTGACTGCCTCGGTGGCGCAGTGGCAGCGTATGCGACAGCTGTGCTGAGGTCACGGGTTCGATTCCCAGATCGTATTAAAAGTTTGTATGATCGGCAAATGTTTGTTTTGGAGAATTCTATGCGTCAACATCGTCATCAAAAACCTTAATTAGTCCACTGGTAAACATAGGTCCTCCTAATATGTGTGGATATACAAACAAGTAAGAAGGTAAGTATTTTATCAATCTAGCTTTCATAGAACAAGCTCTACTTAGTTTAGAGCTAGATGGCGTTTTGTGTAAGATGGTGTATGCAATTTTGTTACTATCATCATAAGTAAGGATCATCATCTGAATGTCCATTTGTGGTTTCTATTATAGCGTCCCTTATAATCAGTACCATATTTTTTAATTTTTCATTTGTGTCGAATTAGTACCAACGTTAGATTCGCTACTTTGTGCGATTTTGTCGAAATCAGGCGCCAACATAAATGTACGCTAAACGGAGACACTGAAGTTCTGGATATAGATCTTGTTGATTGCTTAACGTAATCAAATATTATACGTACATTACAGTACTCACACTACTTGGTACTACATGATCCGTCTAAAGGTTCTTCCGATGTCAAAGGAGCGGGGAAAAGGTTTAGCATACCGTCACGAATGTTTTTTAACTTCTAACTTTACTTTTACTATAATGAATTATAATATTGATCATCAAGCCCGTTGCAGTCTTCTGCTAGAAATATGTCTTTCCTAAGGCCCAGTGTTGTAAGCAGTCGGCGTCGGCCTTCTTACGCTGCACCAGTCACCGCGAAGCCGGCCCTCTTATGCTGCTCCTAGTCACTGCCGGCCTTCTTACGCCAGAATCACAGTATTACCCGCAGGCTTGTTTTGTTTTCGTGTAGCCCTTTTTTTCTAAAATAAAAGAAGCCGTTTTTTCTTTGTTTTGTTGACGGGGTGGAAAATCCCTTCTCATTGCCGGAATGGCGATTCCATGGCTAGTTTCGGATGGTCAGAGGAGGACCAAGACCGTATTTTTACAGACCCCTCCAGCATCGGCGCTAACCCAGACTCTATGCATTTAGTTAATAATGTTAACCTGAAATTAGAAACGGACACTTCAATTTTATTTGTTTGTTCTATACAACTAGAGGGTTAGCGAAATGCTTTGGTATATACTACGTGTACACAGTACACAGTAGGGGGTATTATTGTTTAGAAAATGGCTAGTAATGTTGAGTCGCTTCGCCACGACACGTATTTAAACAGTCTTGTGAATCACACTTAGCAAACAGTCGGATATGTAACAATTAGATGTGTTAGCAAAGTGTTTATTTACGATTTGCTTGTTTAAATATCCATGGCGCGTGTATTTAAGAAGGTCAAAAGCAAGTGCAGGGTAGGGCAAGGCAGCGTTATAAATGTTCTTGTTCATTATCATTATGCGGAAAACCGTNAAAGCCGTCTACTGCTGGACATTTTCCTCCCCTAACGCTGTCCACAACAACCGTTCATGTGCTGCCCGCATACAACGGTTGAGAGCGACCGTCACCAGGTAATGCTTAATTTAAATGTTCCTGTTATTTAACGAAATCCTTTGAATTTAAATTAATTTATGGTCGTTTTACTAGTTTTAACTACACAAGCACTTCAAGTAATCAAACGCTAAAAATGCCTCACATTATTTTGGTAAAAAGCTGATACTTTTACATTACTGTATCGATATCTACCAAAGAGCTACGACCTCACAGACAGATACACATACACACAAACACACACAGAGAGAGAGAGAGAGATACATCGACGTCAAGCTTATAAAACCCCCCTTTTTGCGTCGGGGGTTAAAAATGCTTTACATCATTTTGAAAAAGAGTTAACTGACAGCCTGAATCTCATCGACTAAGATTTTATGAATTCCAGATTCCTCTCTTAATGCTGTCAGTGGCTTGTAAAATATCCTCCACCCTAGTCTGTGAATACAGCAGCAGATCATCGGCATACAGGTGATAGGAACACCGAAGATGATCAGTAATGAGGTTAATAAAAATCGGGAATAGAAAAGGAAATAGAAAAAGAAAGCCTTAATTAGTAAACAACTTAGTACCTACTCACAGTGTACGTATGTAAAGTTTATGTATTAGTGTGTATCATAGTGTATGTATATAAAGTTTATATATTACCGTGTATATATATTTATTTATATTTTTATGTATATGTGTAACTTCACGAATATATTTTTTTTTTCCCACCACAATGCCTTGGGCATTAAGCCCGCCGTTGTACATGTGTGCATGAAGTTTTAAAATAAAAAATAAAAAAGGAGATAAAATTCCGCCTTGAGGGATGCCAGTCTGGAATTCGCATCAATTCGATGGCGAGTCTTGAACACGAACACACACTGCTGATGCCCCTGAAGATAGGTAGAGAACCATTCTAGTGCTTCGCGGGACACCCTAAGATACCCAAGGATTGATAAAAGGATTTCGTGACTGATGATATTGACGGCATTCTAATCATATCTAGATCCAAGCTAAGGCTTTTATTGGTTCTGTGACATTCAGGTCATTCTCAATATTTTTTGTTCATTAAGTACAATATTATCTTCAACAACCAGACTAATGCAAAAGACATATCGGTCCAAGCAAATATTTGCATTGCGTAGGATTTAGTCCATTAACCTTGGAAAAGACGTTTCTTTCGAATATTTTATTCTATCAATGTGTCAGCCTACGAGGTCGTGTTTGACGACCTTCAATTAATTGCATGAAAAGGACGAAATGATAAAAGAGGACATCCTTCTGATAAGCTGTTTTCCTTGCTATTGCATACCATAAGAATGAATTAGACGCCCTTAAAGTTAATTTCAGTCTTAATTTATTTAATCGAGTTCAAAGAGGAGGTTATCAATTTAATTGTTTTTCTTTTAAGTTTGTTACCTCAGAATTTTTGATTGAATAAACCGATTTTAATGATTAATTTTTTGTGGTGTTTCCCGAGTGGTCGCATTCCAATTTGGTCCAGTTATTGAAGTTAGTTCTTTTGTTAAAAAAATTGATATATGAATGGACATGTGTATTATCGCTTCTTAAAAACACTTTGTTAATATTTTATTTTACTAAAATATTTTCAATTTGGTAACTTTTTCTGAGGTAAAAAAGCTGACAGTCGAGTCAACAAGTTTTTTAATACCTACCAAATTTATTGTTGTGTATAAAACTCGTATTACTTGTTTATTATTTAATGATAAATCATTTTAATTAATTTGTAGGCTTTCTTAATTTTAACCTCATAATTCACAATTAGTTTGTAAACTTTCTTAATTTTAGAATCCACACAGCCAAATATTTATCTCACTCAAAATTAATCATTTGTAGTATATTAAAAAAGCATAATGAAGTTATAGTTTTATTGTATTTATAGGTTCATAAAAAATAATTCGTGCTTAATTTTTGTTTTTTCAGTTAATTCATTCGATGTAACGTGTTTTCAACTCAATGTAATTATCAATTCGCAAAATGTTTGTCTGCCCAATTCTCAATTATTCCAGTCCGTCATTAGTCTGATTGGAAATTAGTTCAAGTCGTAATTAGTCCAGTAGTTAGTCTATTTGGTATGCTTATTTATTAATATGATCTTTAGATACACATCCTTCAAAAAGTTCGACCTTAATTCGCTAAGTCTTTTATTACAGGTATTATACTTATCATTAACATTCGTCTGTAGTTTTTCATGTGGCAATAATTTTCTTTCATGAAACTATCAAATGTTTACAATTACTTAGCGGATAGTAATTACTCGTGAACCTATCTATTTTAGAATGATATCCATCCAAACGGAGTTCAGTGACCTACTGAAGTACCAGTGAACTTTACTTGTGAATAGGTTTTGAACGATTTTGATTAAGAAAAAAATAACAGGAATTCTTTTAATTGAAAATGCAATTAATATTTACGAGTAACAATATATATTATACTCCATGTAAGCTAAAGTACTTAGCGCAACATGATTTCGAGTAGGATGTAGGATCTTACCTGATTTTATAAAAATGTCTCCTGTAATCCACTACTGTAATATGTCGACTGTTTACAGCCTTGGCTACTAACCGATTTTCATAACATTTCATTCATTTTATCAGAGACACAGAATCGTCACTGTTTTTCTGTTAGCCTTAGTGAAAAAAATGCGTGAACGTATAGGGAAACCTTTTTTTTACGTGTAGAAACCCCCTCGGGCCTTGCGGGGCTTGCGGCAGGGCGGTGTGTCGGAATCGAACCGACTAAAACCACACGGTATGCCACTCTGCGCCTGAGACGGGTGGGATCCGGGAACCGCTTTCTTGCGCCATCCGGACCTCGTCTAGGGGAACCTAAGTTAACGTAAAATATACAATAATATATAACTCAAAACATGAGGATAGTGTTTTAATATAAATTGTTAGTCTATAGTTAAACAGGTTTGATAATGATAATAACATTCTAGGACATCTGGTAAAACTACTCTACAATAAAAACTTGTCTTTGTACGCTTATTTATTTTATTATTATTCTTTGTCCCATGTTTTACACTAAAAGAAATATACATATTTTCCTTAAAAAGTATAGTTTTGTGGTAGTTATGATAGTAAATTCATTTACGTAGTGTAAGTTACTTCTGTTTTATTTTAACCTATAGCGGGACTTGTTCGCGATAAGAATTATAGAATTAATGTATAAAAGTTCATAATACCTTCTGACCTATTATACCAATGTTTCAAACGGGTTATACCGCTCTTGGTCACGGGTACACTACCTGTCTAAACTAATTATCGAACGAGGTTAGAAAAGAAACATGAAATTCATTGAACCAAGAATTTTGTGAGAGCCAACAAACCTTACGATGACTTTTATTTTTGATTAGTTAATCCTGTTAAAAGACGTAAAAGCTAAAATGGAAAACCTCCCAACTAATAAAATAATAACCTCAAACATCTTACAAACAACCGTCTTTTTCCAAACTAACCAGAGCCTGTACTATGGTAACTCAACTGCTGACAAACATAATAATATATTTCTTAATACATACTTATCATAGATGAATGTTACTAAAAAATCTAGCTTTCACCTTCTGCTCGAATATCACAAAACCTACAACCTGAACCTCCTGCAATGAAAATACTAACCGTTCACAGGAATCACTGAAACCCTATTTTATCACATCATAAGGGGTTTTCGACTTAATAAGTGACTTAAATTTGTTGAAGAACAGAGCAGTGCAGTTGAGATCACGTTTGTGTCAATGTAATTTGTTTACTAATATAGTAATAAGAGGTTAATGAAATCGGCATGAAACATTTGCTACATTCGTCACCAAAGAACAAACCAAACACAAACGACAACGAAAAGAAGGAAACAAATGTATATATGTTGTATCGACATGAGAGGCTTGTTTTATGCAATTGGGATGCACTTAAAGTATTCCCAGTTTAAAAGTATGTATAAGTTGAAAAGTATTCCCAGTGCGTGGCTTTTATATATTGGCAAAAAACTTGAAATCAATTTTCGAATTTGAAATAAACAAATCCTATACTTCTATACTAACCAGCCTGGCCAACGTGTTATAGAAGGCCATTGCCTTTCTGGAAGGGAGATTATGGCCTATATCCAGTAGTCAGGGGCGTCTTTACCATCCATGGTCCGCAAGGAGTGCGGTGAACGCAGGCCTTGCAGTGTTAGAGGTACCGGCCGGGGCGTCTTTAAATAATCTGCGCGCTGACTGAAGGGCGCTAGAGTAATGATTGCACACGGGTACTTTACGGGCTAAAGACTACACTGCCAAAAGCGGACTAGAAATGTTGATGATGATGATGCTGTTAATGCTGATAAAATTAAAAGTTAACGAAAAATACATGTTTTTGTTGAAATTTTTTTAATCATAAAAATTTCAAATATAGTTTTCTAAAATGTTCATTAATGATTGTAATTCAGGCAAAAGCAAACGTTTCAATCTATATTTCTTTTTTGTCAAACTCATCGATAAATCTATCAAAATTTCGTACTCTTTTATCCGAGTTAAAATTCATGTTTACGTAATCAACGCTACCTATTTTCAAACGAAGCTGGTGCCACAAACACTATGTTGACTCTAAATTATTATACACAGGTAACGCCCAAATACTGAAACAAATGTTTGCAGATCACAGCATTTGGTACGAGCCCGGTCTATCCCGGAGTTGAACCCGAAAAATCATTCACGGAATCGCATACCTACATGCTTAATAACCACTGTAATTTCTAAAATCAATCAAAAGACAATCATTTTAAAGACAGAAGAAACATATTTTTGCCGTTATTGATTTTTTTATGATACAGGTGACAAACGAGCAAACCTATTGACTGATGGTAAGCGATTACCGCCGTCCACGGACAACCGCAACACCTGAGGTATCACAAATGCGTTGCCGGCCTATTAAGAAGGATTTATGTCATTGAACCCTTTGTCATGTTTTGTATCAATATTTTTCAAATGTCAATCACAGACGTACTACTATATCTTGTCTATAAGATTTAAATATAAAGTGAAAAAATCATATTATACAATACTCTTATAATAACATGTCTAACTCAGTATACTTACGTTTACAATCTCATAATATAAAGAGTGTCGACCATGATCTTTAGTTATACAGTTAAGAGTATTACTCGCGGACACACGCATATAACTGTTTTTAGTACATATTTCGCGCGGAAATTGCCTAGTGACAGCAAAAAAAAGTCATTCATACATTTGCTGTTCCGTACTTTAAAAAACAATTTTGACTTCGTGGAGAATGTTTTGAAAAAGTATTCGGTTTTTAAATGTTCAAAAATAGTTTAGTGTTTAAAATTAGTGTAAAAAAGTATTCTCAAATAATAAAAAACAGGCACTTTAAAAGTGATATTACACGATTAATTTAGGGCGCTAATCAACAGATTTTTGTGTTAGAAATTTAGTGAAATAAGTAAGTATTGCAGTCAACCCCCGACGAAAAAGAACTTGAAAAAAAAAGATTAAAAATTTTGTGTATCTTTGCGGCATAGACAAAAGTTTTATTTTCAAGTTTTAGTATCTAAACATAATGTATATTTGTGTTTTCCATTACTATATGGGACTCGGAAATAATTTAGAAAATTGAAAAAAAACTTAGCATAGCTATTGAGATTTTCTCAAATTAAAATTACTAAGGCCTAAAAATTAAAGTATTTATTTTTAGGTTTCGTTACCTTCAAAAACTTTATACATATTTATGGCTAAGTTAGGACGTTTATACGTTCGTTAATACATTTTCCTAAACTGTTTTACGTAAAAAAGATATTCGTTTAGTAGTTATAAAATATAATGACACAAAATAATCGTTAAATTACCTACGAGAACATAGCGACAATTATATGAATTTTCATGCTATACTCTGAAAACTATACTATGCCTACACCTATATCCTATAGATGTCCTATAGACTGCCCAGGTGGCGTAAGTGAATGCTGTGTTTGAGGTCTCGGGTACGTATCTTGGTTTGGACCAAATATTAGTATGATCTGCAAATATTTGTTACTGAGTTTGGGGTTTTTTTTATGTAAAATATTTATAAATTATAAAAACGTACATAAGTATTCTATTAGTTAATCTTGCTATCATAATACAGGCTCTGCTTAATTTGAAGCGAGATGGTGTCGTGTGTAAAATGTCCGAAATTTATATATATAAATTTATTTATTTTTAATAATACCTATATACATATGAATAGAGGCTACATTTTTGAGAAAGAAGACTAAATAAAACACAATAAACTGTAAATATGATATAAACTATTTTTTAATAGGTTTTAATTTTGCATTTTTGCTTTTTAAAAATCAGGAGATGATTGAAATCTACCATGGTGTATATATGTATAGATAGTGTCATGTTTTTATTTCCTTAACCACATCATTGCTATATATTGGATATATTGTAATATTATGCAGTTTGTTTCATAACCAATATTAGTATTTACAATACTTGAGAACTCATTTTCTGTAACCTTGACAATATTCCTTTAAATACCTAAGAGTCCGAAGTAGTTCTTTCGCTTATTGTTTAAAATAGAATCGATTGCAGCTCTAGAGTTACCAGTATATTTAAGCCTTACGACAGGTTTATTTGATTGTGTCGGTAGTACAGGGCAATCGTGATGTCATACATGGAAAAAAATAAAAATGCTACAGGCGTCTTCACAGGTGTATATATATATATATATATATTACAGTTCATGTAGAGAAGGAGGGCAAGAAGCTAAAAAAATAAAATTAAAATGTGTAATTTTAACCACCGGTCGGCTACTAGTAGTATCAATAAAAATGAATCACCGAAATGTATTTACGCGCAAAACTCCCGATCAACTGGATTGGATAATTATATTTTTTACGTTTTTGTCGTTATCAGGACTAGGTTTGTATAGAAGAAAATTAAAAACGGAAAATGTAATGTTTCATCTACCTCAGGACCATACTNAAAACCGTCTACTGCTGGACATTTTCCACAACAACCGTTCATGTGCTGCTTGCATACAACGGTTGAGAGCGACCGTCACCAGGTAATGCTTAATTTAAATGTTCCTGTTATTTAACGAAATCCTTTGAATTTAAATTAATTTATGGTCGTTTTACTAGTTTTAACTACACAAGCACTTCAAGTAATCAAACGCTAAAAATGCCTCACATTATTTTGGTAAAAAGCTGATACTCTTACATTGCTGTATCGATATCTACCAAAGAGCTACGACCTCACAGACAGATACACATACACACAAACACACACACAGAGAGAGAGAGAGATACATCGACGTCAAGCTTATAAAACCCCCCTTTTTGCGTCGGGGGTTAAAAATGCTTTACATCATTTTGAAAAAGAGTTAACTGACAGCCTGAATCTCATCGACTAAGATTTTATGAATTCCAGATTCCTCTCTTAATGCTGTCAGTGGCTTGTAAAATATCCTCCACCCTAGTCTGTGAATACAGCAGCAGATCATCGGCATACAGGTGATAGGAACACCGAAGATGATCAGTAATGAGGTTAATAAAAATCGGGAATAGAAAAGGAAATAGAAAAAGAAAGCCTTTAATTAGTAAACAACTTAGTACCTACTCACAGTGTACGTATGTAAAGTTTATGTATTAGTGTGTATCATAGTGTATGTATATAAAGTCTATATATTACCGTGTATATATATTTATTTATATTTTTATGTATATGTGTAACTTCACGAATATATATTTTTTTTCCCACCACAATGCCTTGGGCATTAAGCCCGCCGTTGTACATGTGTGCATGAAGTTTTAAAATAAAAAATAAAAAAAGGAGATAAAATTCCGCCTTGAGGGATGCCAGTCTGGAATTCGCATCAATTCGATGGCGAGTCTTGAACACGAACTCACACTGCTGAAGAGAGGTAGAGAACCATTCTAGTGCTTCGCGGGACACCCTAAGATACCCAAGGATTGATAAAAGGATTTCGTGACTGACGATATTGACGGCATTCTAATCAAATCTAGATCCAAGCTAAGGCTTTTATTGGTTCTATGACATTCAGGTCATTCTCAATATTTTTTGTTCATTAAGTACAATATTATCTTCAACAACCAGACTAATGCAAAAGACAATAGTTCCAAGCAAATATTTGCATTGCGTAGGATTTAGTCCATTAACCTTGGAAAAGACGTTTCTTTCGAATATTTTATTCTATCAATGTGTCAGCCTACGAGGTCGTGTTTGACGACCTTCAATTAATTGCATGAAAAGGATGAAATGATAAAAGAGAACATCCTGAAATAAAATATAAATCCGTATCTTTTACGGTAGCTTTTATGACTTTGTTTTTATAGTACGATTCTAACTGGCTATAACCTCAGAGACTTGCACATATTTTCATCATCATCAGCCTATCGCAGTCTACTATTGGACATAGGCCGATTAAATTGCTCGCTTTTTGGTTCAATCCTAGGCATTTATTTAACTAACAAATTCAAAAACCTGCAAGAATAGATAAATGCTTTCTGATAAGCTGTTTTCATTGCTATTGCATACCATTGCATACCATAAGAATGAATTATACGCCCTTAGAGTTAATTTCAGTCTTAATTTATTTAATCGAGTTCAAAGAGGAGGTTATCAAAGAGGATAAAAATGTATTTTTTTTAAGTTTGTTACCACAGAATTTTTGATTGGATAAACCAATTTTAGTTATTCTTTTTTGTGTGGCGTTTCCCGTGTGGTCCCATTCCAATTTGGTCCAGTTCTTGAAGTTGGTTGTTTTGCTAAAAAATTTGAAATTTGAATGGAAATGTGTATTATCGCTTCTTAAGAACACTTTGTTAATATTTTGTTTTTTTATATTTACTGACAGTCGAGTCAACAAGTTTTTTAATACCTACCAAATTTATTGTCGTGTACAAAACACGAATTACTTGTTTATTATTTAATGATCAATCATTTTAATTAATTTGTAGGCTTTCTTAATTTTAACCTCATAATTCACAATTAGTTTGTAGACTTTCTTAATTTTAGAATCCACACAGCCAATTATTTATCTCACTCAAAATTAATCATTTGTAGTATATTAAAAAAGCACAATAAAGTTATAGTTTTATTGTATTTATAGGTCCATAATGTCAATTCGCAAAATGTTTGTCTGCCCAATTCTCAATTATTACAGTCCGTCATTAGTCTGATTGGAAATTAGTTCAAGTCGTAATTAGTCCAGTATTTAGTCTATTTGGTATGCTTATTTATTAATATGATCTTTGGATACACATCCTTCAAAAAGTTCGACCTTAATTCGCTAAGTCTTTTATTACAGGTGTTATACTTATCATTAACATTCGTCTGTAGTTTTTCATGTGGCAATAATTTTCTCTCATGAAACTATCAAATGTTTACAATTACTTAGCGGATAGTAATTACTCATGAACCTATCTATTTTAGAATGATATCCATCCAAACGGAGTTCAGTGACCTACTGAAGTACCAGTGAACTTTATTTGTAAATAGGTTTTGAACGATTTTGATTAAGAAAAAAATAACAGGAATTCTTTTGATTGAAAATGCAACTAATATTTACGAGTAACAATTTATATTATACTCCATGTAATCTAAAGTACTTAGCGCAACATGATTTCAAGAGGATGTAGGATCTTACCTGATTTTATAAAATTGTCTCCTGTAATCCACTACTGTAATATGTCGACTGTTTACAGCCTTGGCTACTAACCGATTTTCATAACATTTCATTCATTTTATCAGAGACACAGAATCGTCACTGTTTTTCTGTTAGCCTTAGTGAAAAAAAAGCGTGAACGTATAGGGGAACCTTTATTTTACGTGTGGAAACCCCCTCGGGCCTTCACCTCCCCGGGGCTTGCGGCGGGGTGGTGTGTCGGAATCGAACCGACTAAAACCACACGGTGTGCCACTCTGCGCATGAGACGGGTGGGATCCGGGAATCACTTTCTTACGCCATCCGGACCACGTCTAGGGGAACCTAAGTTAACGTAAAGTATACAATAATATACAACTCAAAACATGAGGATAGTGTTTTAGGATGATGCAGTTAATGCTGATAAAATTAAAAGTTAACGAAAAATACATGTTTTTGTTGAAATTTTTTTAATTATAAAAATTTCAACTATAGTTTTCTAAAATGTTCATTAATGATTGTAATTCAGGCAAAAGCAAACGTTTCAATCTATATTTCTTTTTTGTCAAACTCATCGATAAATCTATCAAAATTTTGTACTCTTTTATCCGAGTTAAAATTCATGTTTACGTAATCAACGCTACCTATTTTCAAACGAAGCTGGTGCCACAAACACTATATTGACTCTAAATTATTATACACAGGTAACGCCCAAATACTGAAACAAATGTTTGCAGATCACAGCATTTGGTACGAGCCCGGTCTATCCCGGAGTTGAACCCGAAAAATCATTCACGGAAGTCGCATACCTACATGCTTAATAACCACTGTAATTTCTAAAATCAATCAAAAGACAATCATTTTAAAGACAGAAGAAACATATTTTTGCCGTTATTGATTTTTTTTATGATACAGGTGACAAACGAGCAAACCAATTGACTGATGGTAAACGATTACCGCCGTCCACGGACACCCGCAACACCTGAGGTATCACAAATGGGTTGCCGGCCTAATAAGAAGGATTTATGTCATTGAACCCTTTGTCATGTTTTGTATCAATATTTTTCAAATGTCAATCACAGACGTACTACTAAATCTTGTCTATAAGATTTAAATATAAAGTGAAAAAAACATATTATACAATACTCTTATAATAACATGTCTAACTCAGTATACTTGCCTTTACAACCTCATAATATAAAGAGTGTCGACCATGATCTTTAGTTATACAGTAAAGAGTATTACTCGCGGACACACGCATATAACTGTTTTTAGTACATATTTCGCGCGGAAATTGCCTAGTGACAGCAAAAAAAAGTCATTTATACATTTGCTGTTCCGTACTTTAAAAAAAACAATTTTGACTTCGTGGAGAATGTTTTGAAAAAGTATTCGGTTTTTAAATGTTCAAAAATAGTTTAAAGTGTTTTAAATTAGTGTAAAAAAGTATTCTCAAATAATAAAAAACAGGCACTTTAAAAGTGATATTACACGATTAATTTAGGGCGCTAATCAACAGATTTTTGTGTTTAATTTAGTGAAATAAGTAAGTATTGCTGTCAACCCCCGACGAAAAAGAACTTGAAAAAAAAAAGATTAAAAATTCTGTGTATCTTTGCGGCATAGATAAAAGTTTTATTTTCAAGTTTTAGTATCTAAACATAATGTATATTTGTGTTTTCCATAACTATATGGGACTGGAAATGATTTAGAAAATTAAAAAAAAACTTAGCATAGCTACAGAGATTTTCTTAAATTAAAATTACTAAGGCCTAAAAATTAAAGTATTTATTTTTAGGTTTCGTTACCTTCAAAAACTTTATACATATTTATGGCTAATTTAGGACGATTATACGTTCGTTAATACGTTTTCCTAAACTGTTTTACGTAAAAAAGATATTCGTTTAGTAGTTATAAAATATAATGACACAAAATAATCGTTAAATTACCTACGAGAACATAGCGACAATTATATGAATTTTTATGCTATACTCTGAAAACTAAACTATGCCTACACCTATATCCTATAGATGTCCTATAGACTGCCCAGGTGGCGTAAGTGAACGCTGTGTTTGAGGTCTCGGGTACGTATCTTGGTTTGGACCAAATATTAGTATGATCTGCAAATATTTGTTACTGAGTTTGGGGTTTTTTTTATGTAAAATATGTATATATTTATAAAAACGTACATAAGTATTCTATTAGTTAATCTTGCTATCATAATACAGGGTCTGCTTAATTTGAAGCGAGGTGGCGTAGTGTGTAAAATTTTCGAAATTTGTATATATATATTTATTTATTTTTAATAATACCTATATACATATGAATAGAGGCTACAGTTTTGAGAAAGAAGACTTAATAAAACACAATAAACTGTAAATATGACATAAACTATTTTTTAATAGGTTTTAATTTTGATTTTTTGCTTTTTAAAAATCAGGAGATGATTGAAATCTACCATGGTGTATATATGTATAGATAGTGTCATGTTTTTATTTCCTTAACCACATTATTGTTATATATTGTAATATTATGCAGTTTGTTTCTTTGTGTGAGAACTCATTTTCTGTAACCTTGACAATATTCCTTTAAATAGCTAAGAGTCCGAAGTAGTTCTTTCGCTTATTGTTTAAAATAGAATCGATTGCAGCTCTAGAGTTACCAGTATATTTAAGCCTTACGACAGGTTTATTTGATTGTGTCGGTAGTACAGTGCAATCGTGATGTCATATATGGAAAAAAATAAAAATGCTACAGGCGTCTTCACAGGTGTATATATATATATATGTTAAAAATGTAGCCGTATCTCACTAGTCACATCTATATGTACGAGTATGTTAATACGTGAAACAAAAAATTTGTACCTCTTTTTACGATAATTATGCGAACGAAGGGGTATGAAATTTGGCACAGTTACAGTTCATGTAGAGGAGGAGGGCAAGAAGCTAAAAAAAATAAAAATAAAATGTCTAATTTTAACCACCGGTCGGCTACTAGTAGTATCAATAAAAGTGAATCACCGAAATGTATTTACGCGCAAAACTCCCGATCAACTGGATTGGATAGTTATATTTTTTACGTGTTTGTCGTTTTCAGGACTAGGTTTGTATAGAAGAAAATTAAAAACGGAAAATGTAATGTTTTCATCTACCTCAGAACCATACTAATAAAACCAAGTTTCTTTTTCAAGAAACATTTGTTAGGAGGTGTTCTTATTAGAAAATTAAATTGATACATTCCGTAACCATGAGAAAAATTGCATCGTTTTAAACCTGCAAAAAAAGTCACAAACGGCTTAGCTAAAATAAATATGGACAGCCTTGGCCGCGATTCAAGTAGACTTAAGTTTGATCTAATTTATGACGCTGACGATGTAAGTGTATCTTTAAATTACTTGATTATCTGCAAAATCCTATTAATAATGTAAAATGCAATTATGAACACGATATGGGATGACAAAGAACTCAAAATTCATGGTTATTTATCACGTTCAGTTTCATAATATAAAGAAATAAAGTGCACTAAATATATAATACAGTAAGTACTTTCTTCAGCTGAAGAAACATAAATTACTGTAGGTATAACTTCTAAAATAAAATAATGAAAAAACAACTCGATCCAGGAATCGAACATACGAAACCACTGCACCACGAGGCAGTCAGCTAAGTCAACAACTGAAATATTTGATATTTGTAAAAATCTACTGACCCTAAACGCGGAGAAAATAAAATGTATTTCGTTTAAAATGCGGATACAAATATAATAGCTGCTAACGTAAATATTTATGCACATAATTGTTCGAAAACTGACACTGGATGCTTTAAATAAAACTGATAATAATTATGGTATTAACTCGCGTGACATAATTGACACTAATTTAAGTTAAAACACATCGGTTTGTTTTGTAATATATATGAGAGTACATAAATTAATGTACATATTTAAAAGTATTATATAAAACTAGTAGACCCGGCGAACTTCGTACTTCCGAATTTTTCTTTCGTAAATATTTTCTACATTTCCGAAAAACTTTTTGTAATAATTAAACTCGCCTTAGTTTCCCACAGACAGAGTACAGCTGAGGACAAAAAAATACTATTGCGGCTATCTTTTATTTTTGTTTCTATACAATCCTTTTCTTAATAATAACGAATAAGTACTTAAAAAAAAAGAATTATCTAATTTAGTGCAGTTAATCAGACATTAGGTGCGTACATACATTTAGGCGATCCAATTTTATTTATATAGATATTTAATCACTCAGGACCTTGTTAGTTGAAAAAAAAGAAAATCAATCTTTGAATTTAAAAGGTACAAACACGGCAAAATAAGTCCTTTCTTTCCGAAGAAGAGCCTAATGCTCAGCAGTGGACTATTAAAAGCTGTTGATGATGATAAAGAAACAGGGCAACAGTAAGAAAATGATGAAATCATATACTAAACTAGCAATTACCTACATGATTAATCGAAACAGAGATTGCTTCTGTGTTTGCGCACACATTGCACTATAATATCCCCTGCGTAGTTGGCTTGTCTCCGTCGAGACTGGCCGCCGTGGCCATAATCGGCTAGGAAACCCACAGCATCTGCATTTATGGTTCAAACGTTTCATTATGGTTTTCTTTTCAGCCATTAAAACGATCAGCGGTGCGTGCACAAGATGTTAGACGCCCTTCCGCTACGATGGGTATCGCGGATGAGGGATCAAGGCTACTTTAATCAGTTCCTCATGGCTGTTATGGGTAAGTATTTAATCAATAATTTCTAGAATTTTAAATTCATGTAGGATAAAATATATAAATCTGAATATTAGGTATAAACATAGAAATGGAAGTGGTAGTAGAACGATATATGTTTTCATTCGTTTTTTGAACAACATCCATACTTATATTATAAATTCAGAAGCAACTCTCTCTCTGTTTGTCTGTTGCGCTCTTACGGCTAAATAACTGCACGTGGGAGAGCCACGCTTCGGCATGAATGGGCCGGCTCGACCGGAGTGATACCACGGCCTCACAGAAAACCGGTGTGAAACAACGCTTACGCTGTGTTTTATCGAGTGAGTGAGGATACCGGAGGCCCATACCCCAATCCAACGCCCCCTATTCCCCACACCATCCCCCTTCCCCCCAGGCTGCCATAGTGTGGGTCACCATGCTGCATTGTTCTTTTTCGCATGGAGGATGGTGACCACCACTCTTGGATTCTGCTCATGCTTTCCATCAGGCAGGGCAGAGTCATTTTGGCAGCTTAAATATAAAAAAAAAAAGTATTTCAATGAAATTTGAAATGGAGATACTTTTATTCTCGAGGAAGATCATAGGCTAGTTTTTAACGTGGTAACTGACATATACGTGGACGTAGCCGTAAACAGAATCTTGTTGTACATAAACCACCAGATAAAAATATTCGAAATGATTCTTTAACTTGAGGGGTCCATTCCACTTAATTTATTTTTAACCGACTTCAAAGTGAGGAGGTCCTCCATTCGATACTATTTTTTATCGTAAGAGCCTTTCGTTTTGTAACACTTTATATAAATTGTAGAGTTATATTATAAATTAAAGAATAAAACCCTAAATTTACGTGCAGTGAATCAAGCAACCTAGCACAGGAACTTCAGGCATTAGAAATAGCTATTGCCATTCCTCAAAATACAAGATTTCTCATGTCTGTCTCAATCATTATTTCTCGAGTAGCACATACATTTAATCTCAGTATACATCGAGAGTATCAAACAGATCATTGCTGATTGATTTTGGCTGTTAATTTTAAGTGCTGCAAAAAAAAAATACCTATGTAAAAATTGTTAGGAAGCTGGTTGGTTAAAAACAGATACTTGTCAACAAATCACGGTGTTAGGAGAGGCCATGTTGCTCGTCTATTTACCGTGTAATTAACATTCCGTACGCTAACAATAAAAGTCGAAAATGCGTGTGTTGTATTGTCTTTTATCATAACCCTATATTGCGTGTGTACGTGTAGAAAACATAAACTCGACTGCCTCGGTGGCGCAGTGGTAGCATACGCGACTGCTGTCCATGAGGTCTCGGGTTCGAATCCTTGGCCGGACCAAATGTTTGTATGATCTGCGAATATTGGTTTCGGAGTTTGGGTGTTTTCTATGTATAATATGTATATATTTACAAAAAAAAGTATTTATGTACACATATCAGTTGTCCAGTACTCATAACACAAGCTCTGCTTAGTTTGGGACTAGATGGCGTTGTGTGTTAGATGTCCGAAATATTTATTTATTTATAGATTAGAGTAGGAAGATAGACGACGGGAGTCCCACCCGTACGGTAATGACTGTGATGAATGCCAGAAAGAACAAGGTATGCTGCATAAAATTGCGAGAGGCATAATATTGAGAACTGGAATGTAAGTGAAATAAGCTTAACACAGGCTCCGATACTGTTGGAGGCGTAGAAAAAAAACAATATACTATACTGCGTAGATTTAACAACGACACTCGAATATTACCACCAGATATTACCCTATTGGCACTGAAGGTCGATTACGGTAATCCCATAGTATAACTTTTCGAAGTAAACATTTATTATCTTGATAATTATGCTTGTGAGAAGTGAGAGTGAGGTCCACCTAATGTATAGGTACTTAATGCATATCTTTAAGAATGTATTAAACAATATAATAATAAAAATATTTAGCACACACAACGCCATCTAGTCCCAAACTAAGTAGAGGTTGTATAATGGGTATTAGACAAGTGATATAAATATGTTTACACTTTTTTTTGTAAATACAAACATTTGATATATAGAAAATACCCGAACTTCGAAACAAATATTTACTGACATCCGTTGGTCCGACCCGGTAATCGAACCCGAGGCCTCAAATACAACAGTTGCATACACTACCACTGCGCCACCGATCCTATCTAAAAGAGCGAAAATACTATTAAGCTACGTGACAATATTTAGCTAACAAATTAAAGTTTATGACCACCACCATGTTTTGAAAACCACATAGCAGCAAAGGCTAGATGAAATAACTTTGTTTCATGTGTATAATATGTTACCGACTATCTATATAATTCAGGTATTCTGTACAATACTTAGAAAATGTATAAAATACCTGGGCAGTCCAGGCAATATATGATGAAATATTATGAAAATTATTGTTTATTACATACTTTAACTAGGTATTTTATACAATCCCTAGGGATTGTATAGAATATCTACTGAATTACCGGCAATGTGTAAAATAAATAGATATTGGTCTGTATTAATTTTATGTTACTACCTAGCTACGTACTACTACCTAGAAAAGTGTAATGTTTGCTTAAAATCAAATTTATTCAGAATTATATAGGTTTAAGTTAGAACAGAGATCATCCCAGATCTTTTTAAAAATACAAAAGCCGCATTAGGTCCATACAATAAGCCTTTTATCAATTCCCGCAGTTAGTAACCGGCTGTGCATTAGGCATTGTATAGATTACCTCGGCCAAGTATAAAATAAATAACATTTCACACATACCTACACGTTTTAGGTATTGTTTACAATGCCTAGGTATTGTGTAGAATATCCGATTATACAGATTGCCGGTAACTTACACACGAAACTCACGCTAAACAACATGTTACAATAAGAAACTTTGTAACAATTTTGACGGTGTATGATAAAAACATTGTTTTATATTTATTGAGTACCTAATTGTTATTTTTCCATAGACATACAAGTGTATAGGACGTTGTCTTGCCGGTCCCCGACTCGTTTCTTTCTTTCAATACACATAAAAAAATCGTATCAGGTCGCTGTCTTTCATAGACGATTTATAAACAAATCTTTTATAGGGAGGCTTTATGAACGCAATAGAATCCAATACAATGATTTTAAGAATTTTTTTGTGTATGTCTGTTTGTTGCCTTAACCGATTTCAATTAGTTTATAAATAAAAAAACTTTAGCAGTATAAAGAATCCCCGCGATAAGCAACCTTTGCGCAGACAGAGCCGCTGGCAAATACTAGTAATGACTAAATGGCTGACAGCATATTTTAAAATATTTACGAGTATTAAGAATACATTAATATATCAATCCTATACATCAAATCATCATCATCATCATCATCAACCCATAATGTCCCTCTTCTGGGCTCGTGTCTCCTCAACGGGTCCGACTGCTTAATGTGAAAAATCTGTATATTCGTCTTTTATTATCGTGTATATTATTTACAACGATTTCTTTCTTAGGCTGTTAGTAATCTTTGAACTTCATGAAAATTTAAATGAAACTTATTATCACCTAACGGCTTTTATCTATTACAACCGTTTGACACGTAGTGTTTGTTTGTCACCACGTTATCTCGTGCCACAAGAATCTAATTGGCCAAACATTTAGGAAGTCAATTCTTGACTTGTATGTAACATGTGTATATACATATATATATAAACATTATTTGTACAGTTTAACGACCTTTATGCGTACGGTTAAAAATTTCGAACCTTGAGGCAATTCTTTTATCAATTCCTGGTAGAGTTACAGATTTGCGTGGGAGAGCCACGCTTTGGCAAGCATGGGCCGGCTCGACCGGAGTGATACACGGCCTCACAGAAAACTGGTGTGAAACAGCGCCTGTGCTGTGTTTCACCGAGTGAGTGAGGATACCGGAGGCCCATAATCCAACCCTTCCCCTCATCCCTCTCCCCATCCCCCATGGCATGGCATGGCAATTGTGACGCCTATGGTGTTGCGAGTGTCTATACGCGGCGGTAATCGCTTAACATCAGGCGATACGTCTTATCGTTTGCCCCTTATTCCATAAAAAAAGCTGTTCTACTCAGTTTAAAAATGTTTCCGAGGTGGTTTTTTATACCATATATCTCGTTTCTAAGCATGTTAACAGTTACATAGTAGATAACTAATCGGTTTCAAAGTCGTAGTATTTTCCATACTCATATTAAAGAAAAAAACAACATAGATTTGACTACACGGTTGGCCTAGTGGTTTCAGTGGTCGCCACACCACTTCCTACTGCGCCAAGTGTTGTGGGTTCAAATCCTACATGGGACAACACTTTGTGTGATTCATAAGTTGTTGTTCTAAGTTTGGGTGTACTTTGTGTCTGTTTCATGTATGTTTGTAAAGATCCCCGCGACACAGGAATGTATATTCCTAATGCGGGAGTTGTCCTAAAAAATATAACCAAAAAAATTGATATCTTTAAATGGTTATCTATTTAAAGAAATAATACTTAACAAGCTATATAGAAGAGTGAAACATCATAATCTTAAAGCAATATGTGGACTATGGTTACTAAATACACACATTACTACTGACTATTTCTTTTTTAACATGAATTTAACATAGATGAAGTAAAATAAAAATCTTCAGTAAAATTTGTATAACCACTAGACATATTAGTAGTGGAGGTCTGGGATTGATTTCCAGATTTCGGGATTTTTTTAGATTTATAAAAATTATAATGTTTATTTTCACGGGAATTAAAGCGATTATTATTTAAAGGTTATTTAAAAGTCAGCTTGTGACCACGCCCAGTGCAACCTGATCGATACGTCAGGCAAATCAAAGGTATGAAATGCCTTAAAATAAGTGGTCGTGTTAATTCCCGTGAAAATAATTATTAAATATCATGAAACGTGAAAGTTTAAAAGTTGTTATAAAAACTAGTTTTTGTCTGCGTCTCCACCCTCGTGTTTGTCGGTTATCGCGGCAAAGAGTAGCCTTTGCCCTTCCTCTAGAATCAAATTAACTTCATGCCAAATTTCATTGAAAGCCGTGCAGCGGTTTAGCCGTCCGCTTTTAAAGACATACTTACAGAGAGATGGACAAACAGAAAAACAGAGTTNTCTAATTGGCCAAACATTTAGGAAGTCAATTCTTGACTTGTATTTAACATGTGTATATACCCATATATAAACATTATTTGTACAGTTTAATGACCTTTATGCGTACGGTTAAAAATTTCGAACCTTGAGGCAATTCTTTTATCAATTCCTGGTAGAGTTACAGATTTGCGTGGGAGAGCCACGCTTTGGCAAGCATGGGCCGGCTCGACCGGAGTAATACCACGGCCTCACAGAAAACCGGTGTGAAACAGCGCCTGTGCTGTGTTTCACCGAGTGAGTGAGGATACCGGAGGCCCATGGTGACGCCTCTGGTGTTACGGGTGTCCATGGGCGGCGGTAATCGCTTACCATCAGACGATACGACTGGTCGTTTGCCGCCTATTCCATAAAAAAAAGATAGTTATCTGCACATACGTTTTATCCGAGACTTGTGAAACCGAAATCTGTAATTATCTAGCAGTAAAGTTTAAAATATGCTAACATGCTCTCCGAGGCACAAGCCGGAAACACCGACATCTTTTATACTCCAGTCTGCTATTAAGAATTTCTCATAAGAAAAACTCAACAGCACTCCGAGACGGGAATTGAACTCGAGACCTATTAATCAGCGGTCACTTATGGTACTCACTAGACCAACGAGGCAGTCTTTGTTTTAGTCATTTATACAGAAAATGAGCACGAATAGATAGAAAAGTATACACTGCAGTAATAGAATAGTCCTGTTCAAAGTGCAAAGAGTAAGATAAAATTGCCTGAGCCAAGTAATGACAGAAGCTTTACATAAATTACAGTGATTTCCTGTAATGTGCCTTTTTATGCGTGCACACAACAATAGTATTCACGGAAATTAAGTTGTGTTATTTTAAAGAACTTTAAAAATAGTAAATTTACAATTCAGTTAATTTGTTTTTTTGTTATATCAGAATTCGGTTATTTGTAAATCCATTTGATAAGTATTGTTTATGGCCTCATAGGGTGGGTCAAAATGCTGTATTATTACATTGAGTACAGTGATCATTATTCTAGGATTCTGTATATTCTTTCCGACAGGCAAAGTCGCTTTGGCAAGCTTATGTAAGAACAGAAGAAAAATTGATGAAACTGGTAGACGTAGATTAACATTAGGTCCTCTTTACTGCGGTAAAAGGAACCTTTAGCAAGCGAAGTTGCATTTAACATCTATTTACCCTCCATCTGCAATAGAACTAAGCCCTCATCTATGGCGTATTGACATAAGCTATTTATCGCGAACTTATAATGTGAACCATATTATCGCTATTCAAATGAACTTATTTTGCTTTGCGTGTTTGGTTCACTTCAGACCTTGAGTAAGGTTATCCACGCGGTTCGGATGGCGTAAGAAAGCGGTTCCCGGATCTCTCCCGTCTCAGGCGCAGTGTGGCACACCGTGTGGTTTTAGTCGGTTCCATTCCGATTTCACCGCCCCGCCGTAAACTCTGGTGGAGTGAAGGCCCGAGGGGGTTTACAAAAGTAAAAAAAAAAGGTTATCTAAAAAAAAGGGCATCGCCTTAAATGATTATTCAAACGGTACTGTAATTTTCGTGTAATTTCAATTCGACATGGTTAAAAACAAATTTTTAACATCTATACCAATAAATACTATTGCAGTGCCTGTTTGTAATTTCAAATTGACAACCTTTAACTAAATGTATAACGAAGGAAATATGGTATGTACTTAAAAAAAAAACAGTTCTTAAAACTTTTCTCCATCTGTCTGCCTGTTTGTTCTGGTTAATCTCTAGAACAGGTGGATAGTTTTAAAGGCAGAACAAAAACCGCGGGTAACATCGCGGGGCTCTATTACTATGTAAATAAAAATAAACTAGATGTTTGATTTATGTCATATTTAAAAAAAATGTTTTCACAGCTATATCATGTAAATTATTTTGTACCGTTTTAACACGAATGAATAGTTAACTGAAATGTAAATAAACCAATGACGTCCAAAATCTAAATAAAGAAAAGAGCACCGTGGTGGAGCTACGCTTCGGCATGCCTGGTCACGCTCGACTAGAGTGATACCACGGCCTGACAGAAATCCGAGTGAGTGAGGTTACCGGAGGCCCATACCCAACGACTTCTCCCATCTCCCAACTACTTCCCCCATCCCCCTCCTCATCCCCTAAAGGCCAGCAATGCACTTGTGACGCTCTGGTGTTGCGAGTGGCCATAGGCAGCGGTAATCGCATACTATCAGGCGATACGTCTTATCGTTTGCCCCTTATTCCATAAAAAAGCTGTTCTACTCAGTTTAAAAATGTTTCCGAGGTGGTTTTTTATACCATATATCTCGTTTCTAAGCATGTTAACAGTTACATAGTAGATAACTAATCGGTTGCAAAGTCGTGTTATTTTCCATACTCATATTAAAGAAAAAAACAATATAGATTTGACTACACGGTTGGCCTAGTGTTTTCAGTGGTCGCCACACCACTTCCTACTGCGCGAAGTGTTGTGGGTTCAAATCCTACATGGGACAACACTTTTTTAATATGAATTTAACATAGATGAAGTAAAATAAAAATCTTCAGTAAAATTTGTATAACCACTAGACATATTAGTAGTGGAGGTCTGGGATTGATTTCCAGATTTCGGGATTTTTTTAGATTTATAAAAATTATAATGTTTATTTTCACGGGATTAACGCGATTATTATTTAAAGGTTATTTAAAAGTCAGCTTGTGACCACGCCCAGTGCAACCTGATCGATACGTCAGGCAAATCAAAGGTATGAAATGCCTTAAAATAAGTGGTCGTGTTAATTCCCGTGAAAATAATTATTAAATATCATGAAACGTGAAAGTTTAAAAGTTGTTATAAAAACTAGTTTTTGTCTGCGTCTCCACCCTCGTGTTTGTCGGTTATCGCGGCAAAGAGTAGCCTTTGCCCTTCCTCTAGAATCAAATTAACTTCATGCCAAATTTCATTGAAAGCGGTGCAGCGGTTTAGCCGTCCGCTTTTAAAGACATACCTACAGAGAGATGGACAAACAGAAAGACAGAGTTNGTTTTTTTTTTATCATTAATTCCATCATGACGGAGACTTGAAGACTCGAAGACTTAGAATTGAAGACTTGAAATACTTGACATTGGCAGAAATAGCTGATCCGGCTGATTGCCATATCATCAAAAGAAGACATTCGTTTGACAGTTTATTGTCGTAATCGTCGTAACCGTAGTAGCATCATAAGATGTGTACATTTTTTGGGAGATCGTTTTTTGTTTTTGCGAAAGACGGTCCCCATTTCATGTCATCCACATTTTTTATATTTTTTATCATTAATTCCATCACGACGAAGACTTGAAGACTTGGAAAACTTAGAATTGAAGATATTAAATACTACCTACTACAATTGACATTGGCAGAAATAGCTGATCCGGCTGGTTGCCATATCATCAAAAGAAGAAGAATGTACATTTTTAGAAACAAAAAATAAATAAATGAATTAACAGGAACCCCGGCTTGGGCAAAAGTCTCATACTTAGCTAATTTTATTCCAGCAATAACTTAAACAATGTATTTTTAGAAGAACCAAAGCAAAAAGGTAATAATACACTCTGCACGTCTATGAATTGTAATGTAAATCACGTGTATTCTTAGAAGATAATTTGACGCGTAGTTAGCTATAATAATAGACTTTTCATTACCGAAAACCATAAATCTATTATGGTAATATGTTCGCCATTAATACCCAAATGTAGACTCGAATTTTAATTAGGTTTACTGTGAAATATCTGAATACACTTAGTTTTGGCGGCACGAATGGCATAGTGGTTGTGTCCGTTTCAAGTATATTTGGAAAATCCCCTGCGACACGGAAATATTCCTAATGGGGACGCCCGTTTAAAAAAAGAGTATACTGTATGTAGAATTGAAGTTCAACTTTGAGTTCACCAAGATTGAACTCCAATTAATGTTTTCAAATATAGCTCTTGATAAATTGCACCTAAGAAATTTAGTTTTTTATTGAATTATCGCTATAAACCTATAATGTCATTATATATATATATATATATACTAGCTGACTCGGCGAACTTCGTACCGCCTTAGCGTACAATGATGCACTACTTTATTTTGTATAGCTGACCTATCTTAGGTATGAGTGCCTATTCAATTTGAACTGGAATCTATAATATCCTCCATATAAAAATGAATCCATAATTCCCTGGTCTCGCTATACTTAGCAAACAAAAATCTTCTTAGTCTTTAAAACAAAACAAACTTTATCAAAAACTTTATAAAGTTTTTGATAAAGNACAGAGTTACTTTTAAACTTATAATATTAGTATAGAAATGAATTCAGTCTATGTTTTTTTACAAGTTAGACTGTCCCACTTTCCAGTTCTTCGTGGGAACAGAAACAATCAATATTTTTCCAATTTCTGAGATTTTATTATCAAAGTTTTTAGTTCTACAAGTGGAGTTAGCAAAGCTTTTATAGTTTATGTACAATAATCAGTATTTCAATAATTACGCATACTCCTACAATACCACACTAAAATGTCAGCATTCGTGATGTGGTGTTTTATTGGTGAGTGTGAGACCGGAGGTCCAATGATGCAGAAGCAACTCAATAGGCCGCCATAGTGTGGGTCACTGCATTGTTGCATTGTCTGCATTCGCAATGATTATGGTGACTGCTACTTTTGAATTCTGCTCCTGCTTTCCATCAACAAAATAGAGACACTTTGGCAGTTCCATGTCAACAAATGTGATAATAAACTCTCAGAATTTTTAACACACATACAGACTTAAATTGATGTTTATAAATTTACAATAATTATAACGACTTTGTTCAAAAAGTTCCCGGTGTCTGGCTAATTTCGGATACTGGAAAAAGCATCATGCATACGGATGTGTCTATATAATATGTTTTTCTTGGTGCAGTTACGATGCCAGTCGCAAATTTCGGTATGCTGATGGGTTGGCTGTCTCCTGTTACTCCAATCTTGCAGTCTCCTGACGGACCGGCTCCGGAACCGATCTCTGATGAAATTATCTCGTGGATGGGAGCTGTCAGCTTCTTGCCTCTGGTTTTGTTCAGCGTCTTTACGGGAACGATGGCGGATAGATGGGGAAGGAAATTTGTTACGATGCTGACAGGATTTATACTAATGGTGAGAAGATTAAATTAAAATAAAATCGTCCGTGTGGTGATGGTTTACGCAACAGAGTGTCACCACCCCTATTCCTCCAAAGGTGTTGTAGGCAACTAAGGGAGCAAAATACGTAGAAGAACATCACTGAACAGCGTGGCGAAAACCTCTTTTTGAACAAACGAACGGTGGACTGTTGAAGGCTGTTAATTATGCTGAAATTACAATTAGAAGTAATGACTGTGTTTGTTTTAAGATTACTGCTTGTTTTTCAAATGTCTCTTTGTCTATAGAAGGTTGATAGACAGCTCTAAAAAGATAGCTTTAAGATCACTTAATCAGTAACATTTCATGATGATTCCTTGAGTGGCTGAGACATGAAAGTAAAATAAAATACAAAGGTATTTACTAGACGATTAAATAACTACTACTGTAATAATTAGCTTTACTGATAACAATTAATAAGTATTTTCGGACATCTTACTAACACACAATGCCACCTTGACCTAAACTCGGCAGAACTTGTACTATGGATATGACCTTCAAACCTTCAAGAAAAGAGCGTACTCCTTCTTAAAAGGCCGGCAACGCACTTGTGACGCCTCTGGTGTCGCTCGTGTCCATGGGCAGCGGTAATCACTTACCATCAGGCGGTACGTCTGCTCGTGTGCCATCTAAACCATAAAAAAAGATAACTTATATGAATACTTTTTTTTTTGAAATACATATATATTATACGTACATAGAAAATACCTAAACTCCCAAAAAAAATATTTGCAGGTCATACAAACTTTCGTTTCGACCCGCGAATTGAACCCGAGATTTCACTGCGTCATCGAGGCAGTCAATAATTATAAAATGCCTATCGGACATATCATTTTATTCTATTTTATGACAATAACTAGCATGATTGTGTTAAAACACTGTCATCTATAGATCAAAAAATGGTGTTGCCACATCACAAACTAATTTCTACCACTTTAAGAGAGTGGAAATTAATATCTGTCGAAGAGTAGTAGAGTATAAAATTAGTCTCTTGTGCAATAAAATAATTAATATTTTCATATTAAACATAACTAATACAAATAAATTTAACCTAAAATTGTGCTTTAGGTTGGTTGGTCAATCATGCTGTTCTCTCTCCGTCCATGGGCTCTGATCCTGTCTCGATCGATCGCCGGAATGGCAGGCGCCGGATGCTATGTAGTTCTACCTATGTACTTGAATGAGGTATGTGTAAATATTATATTCAATTTTTTAATTTTAATTTTAAAGTGTACCTGTCATGGGTACATGGGCTCATGAGTACATATATTAAGGGGTACGGGTAAATTAACGAGAATACGAGAGTACGTTAGTTTTTGGAGCGTTTTAATAAAATGAAAATCAGGTGGCAACACCTTACATACTCGTTACCTTTCATGTAATCTATTGTATTTGATTACCTGACTTTTGAAAAGAGTGGCCATAAATTTCTTTGCCAGTGTTCTTCTCATAAGACCCTACGCATTTTAGAAACTGGAAGTTATGGATCGACACAGGCAGGCAGTGGATTTAGATGTCTTCACCTAATTAGCCTTGACAATACAGTACATCCGTGGCGTTTGTTTGTGTCGATCTATGATTTTTATCTATAGCTTCCATTTAACGTTTATAAATGTCACTTTGTGCCTTAAATGAATAAACTATTTTTATTTTGAATTTGAATCTTCTCGAGCGCCTGAAACCCGTTCGTAAGCCATACTTGTCATGCCTACCTTCCCAATGAGCTTTCTCCTTTTTTAAACTCCTTTGTCTATCAGATTGAGGTACAGAAATCCAGTATGTTCTACTGTATTATCTAGCCTAGCTATCTAGTCTAGCCCTAGCAGAAAGCCCTAACTAGACGAAAGTTAAACCCTAGAGGTCGAAATTCGACTGTAATTTTTTTATTGTGCTTTTTAGCTTTCTGCACTCTTCCTTCGTGTAAATTTTAACTGTACACAAATTTGATACTCCACTCTTCGCATAAATTCGTAAAAAAAGAGTACAAAGTTTCTTTTCACGGATTGATATATTAATAGAAATCTGATATAAACTACATATATGCATGAAAAAGACTAAGTTTTGACTTTTGCCTTGGCAGGATAATATCAAGAACGATAATAATTGACAAATTCACTTAAAGGTTAAGCAAATGATAATACCGACAGAAATGTATATACACGGCTATGTGGAAGGTCTCTGGCACCTGATAATAAGAAATCTATACAAATTATAAAACTGTAAAAGGTCGATATCTGTAAATTAGACATTCTGAAGAAACTCTATTAGAAAAAGTCTTTATCAAAGGAACTTAACTCAAAATAACGGTTTTTTGAATTTTTGTCAGTTCATCTGTATATCTGTTTTTCCGTGTAATTCTACGCGATCATTTCGGAAGTGCTTTAGCGGATTTAGACCCAGTTTCCTTTTATATATTGTGGTAAACTTCATAAGTGAAGTAAAACATGTGAAGTTTAACTACACTACACAAGTAAAACTTCAAACGGTTGATTTAAAAATAAACACTGACATGTTGTCTCAATATTTAGTATTTATTTTTAATTCAATCGGTTGACAAAGATTCCCTGCGACTGTGATAACCGACATATATCTAATGCTTTTATCGAGTCATAGATGTCGTAATTATTTTATGTTGACTTATTTTTGGTTTAAGGTGTCGTCCGACAATATACGCGGTGCTCTCGGCTCTCTGTTCATTTTGTCTCAAAATATGGGATATCTTCTAGTCTACGTTGCCGGAGATCTGCTCTCTTTCACGGCATTGCTATGGATCTGCACGGCATTACCTGCTGTCTTTCTAGTAGGGTTCATTTTTATGCCTGAAACACCAGTATTTTTGGTGAAGCAGGGTAAGATTCAGGTAAGTAAAAATTTAGACCAGTTTCATCACTTCTCGATAAAGTATCGGATGATTATCTACAATATAACATAATTTGAAAATTGGAGGTAGCTGAAAAATATACTGTATGTATATTTTTCTGTAACTTTTACCAGTCTCTGTAAAATACTTGGGAATCCAAAAACTGTAGCTATCCGGTCAATAAGTTTATATTAGTCTATCAGGATTTTATTTCAGTAAGTGGTAAAACCGGCCCTTGTCCATCAAAAATTAATTAGATTTCTTATTTAAGAAAAGCCCTTTTTTATGCAGCAAGCACGAGCTGTATTATCATGGCTCCGGAACACCACTACAGATAACAAACACCTAGAAGAAGCTATACAGCAGCTTCAAAGAGAAGAAGAACAAGCAAAGAGTATAGAGAAAGCAAGTTTGAAAAGTTTATGTGAGTATTTGTTAAGGCTTGTGTCGTAAAGTTGTTGTAAAAAATATCTCTTTAATATTTTCTAATTTCTAATAAAGAGCATATCAACATTTGCGACGAAACTATAAGGATTTCAGATCCACAAACTATGTAACGACAAATTGCACCACTTTTTTAGACCAACTATTATTGATTTAAATTGCAAAAATAATGATTGGGGTTTTGAAAGCCTGTTACGCTTTCACGGCTAAACTGATGCACTGATTGCAATGAATTTTGATATGGAGATTCTTAAGGAAGGACATAGGCTACTCTTTACTGCGATAACCGACATACACGCGGATAAAAACAGGTTAAATAAATAAATTTACAATTGAATATTTAATTAATTCTGCAGAATGGATTTAGATATTATAATATAAACACAAGCACGTCTTTTGAAAAAATCTCACTGAACAGTTTATATATCTTCAAGTCATTATTGATTTAATATGTTTTTGCATACTCCGGAAAAAAAATGGCAAAAAAGTTTTGTCTGTGTATGTTTAAATTTGCTTGTAATTGTATTTGCTAATTTTTTGCTTTTATAATAAGATGCACCATACAAAAACAATTTTAATGCTTACAAGCGTACTATGTATTTACCCATTTTTTGGTAGTTGTTAGAAAATAGATAAAATTCAACACTGGCAATTTATCCAAATAACTACACAACCCAAACACACAATCCAACAACGTTCTGTCTCGTTCATTCCTGGTCTTGGGTTCAATTATAATTTTGTGTAGTAATTGACATTCGTTTGGTAGATCGGTTTTTGTTTTTGCGAAAGACGGTCCCCGTTTCATGTCATCCACATTTTTTATGTTTTTTTTTTATCATTAATTCCATCATGACGGAGACTTGAAGACTCGAAGACTTAGAATTGAAGACTTGAAATACTTGACATTGGCAGAAATAGCTGATCCGGCTGATTGCCATATCATCAAAAGAAGACATTCGTTTGACAGTTTATTGTCGTAATCGTCGTAACCGTAGTAGCATCATAAGATATAGGTACGCAGTTAGGTGGTTTATCAGAATCGGACCGACTAAAACCACACGGTGTGCCACTTTCCATCTGAGATAGTAGGGATTCGGGAACATCTGATATTGAGACATCCGGACCCTCCTAGCGTCTGCCTGGAATAGAGCGGGGCATTGCCGGAATTTGCCGAATTAGCTTAATTCTTCATCTATCTTATATAAACCTACTACGAAATTAAAACTTACATCTATTTTTTGCTATCAATACTGCGAGGACATCAGAAGTGTTAATTTTGACAAACTATTTAAGTACCTGAATTAAATTTCTCATAGGTGCTTTCAATGACTTTAAATAGAAACATGACTTTAAGTATTTCATTCGTGGCATACAGACAAAAAACCAGCCACATCTTTTTATCATTAAATATTCTTCTAATGTCATGAAAGCAAAGCCGTGATATTACCCGGATGGTTTTACGTATTACTAACATGTTTTGTTCAAAACATCTAAATTTGATCAGAGTTAACACTGTTTAATAATTTTGTGTTCATATTAGTTTAAAATTTATCAGTTTTGATCAATAACTCTCTTACTGGTCTAGATTGCACCTGCACCTACGACTTGCTAAGTAAAATAATATTTAACATTGTCAAACAATTTCCGTTTGAGCACGTTAAGCCGTCGGTCTCGGTCGTCATGAACAGCTTTGGCAATCGTTATTGGGAAGTCAGTGCCCTCAAATATACTGACAACCTTCGGATTCAGTTCACCCTCAGGGTTGTGGAGGTCCGATGCCAGTCGCTCCGTGTAAAAACTGATATTGAGGTAAAACCGGTTAAACTTGTAACCGACCCCAAATCTTAGGAATAATAAAGGCTAGGAAGGTGGTGGTCAAACAATGTGCGTTTGGTGTCAGATTGAGAATACGGAGTATCATCACTCCTATTCATCCTATGGGAGTCATAAGAAATACAAGGAAGTAAACTGCTCCCTTGAATTTGAATGAATGAATGCAAAGATACAAAAAACTTAGAACTAATCCTATGCCAACCCGGCTAAAATGATAAAGTGGGCCAAATCTTCTTTTCAAGGAGAGGCTTGTGTTGTTAAAGGCAGCTGATGTCAAAAAATATTACCCGAATTTAGTTAGTAGTATTCTTATTTCTACATTATTTATTCTCCTTTTGTTCCCACTCTCGCGACCAGGGTATATGCTGTTACATAAATAAATATGTCGGACAGCTAAATGTGTTGTGTTATGGATACTAAACAACTGATATAAATACAAACATACTTTGTTTTTTTTTTGNTATATATATATATATATATATATATATATATATATATATATATATATATATACAAATTATAATTAAAAATATATTGTATATTATGAATGCAATGGTTTTTCAAAGTTAGAATGTAGATTTTGTTCATCTAGAAGAAAAATATATAGTACTTACTTTAATATTGGTGTCGGTCTTTAAAAATCTATAACTTTTTATTAATTTTTAATAATTATAAAAGAGATAATAAAAATATTTTTAATGGTTTTGTTTAAAATTTTCAGTTCAAGATAAAACCATGTTCAAAGCCTTTCGGATAGCGTTGTGTGTGATGGCCCTTCAAGAGACATGTGGATACCTGATTGTTCTAATGTTCGCCGGCACAATCTTCGCGCGGGCCTCCGAATCAATCAACCTGAACCTCAGCCCTAATAAACAGACGATCGTAGTAGGAGTGATACAGTTATTAGGATCGATTGTGGCTAGTTGTGTCGTGGAAAAGACTGGCCGAAAGGTGAAAAACTGGTTTATTTATATCCTTATCATAAAACCAAAAGATTACTATCATCATCAATAGTCTCTAGTGGTCAAAACACTAAATAAGCCCCTTTTAGAAAGGAAAGTTTAGCTTATTACATATAAATTCTCCTTTCTAAAGGATTTTTTTCAAGTCTTTGGAGGCGTCTGGATGTGTTAATAACAACATTTCCCAAATCCCTCCCTTCTCAGGTACAAAGTGGCACACCATATGGTTTCAGCCGGTTCGATTCCGATTCACCAGCCCACCACAAACCTCAGTTAGTCGATGGCCTGTGGAGATTTCCCACGTAAAAATTTCAAGGTATTGTTTCAAGTATTTCTTTGTTCTAGAATTGTTCTTAATGCGGGTGTTCTTAATCCATCACCTCACTGATAGCCTGGGTGTCCTTTTTGGAAAGTTTTTGGAGGAATTTAGTATATTTGATTACCACCTACGATCAACAGATTAAGTCTGTAAAGAATCATGGAAAAACTATGTATAAACAATCTATACTCTAAAGAAGAAACTGAGTGATTGGTTCACTGACTAATTGATCAACGCACCACTGAAACCGCTGGGTCTAGAAGCATTAAATTTTGTACAAATACTGCCTAAAAGAGATAAAAATTTGAACTCTTAAAAATCCACACTTCAAATTCATTATTTTTGGTAGTAGCGCACTCTAATCTCTCACAGTCAATCATCAATCAATCAACAACCCATAATGTCCCACTGCTGGGCTCGGGTCTCCTCTCAGAAGAGAGTTAAGGCCATACGTCTCCATGCTGGCGACGAAGTGCGGGTTGGAAACTCACAGTAACTGCACTATTCTCCTACGATGTCTAATTTCGACAACCACACGGACGAAGATGCTAGCGAAAGCTAGCAATAGGAAAAAATTTTTTGTTTATTCATGGCTCTGCCAAAATGACTTTACTCTGCTTGATGGAAAGTATAAGCAAAATCCAAGAGTGTTGGTCACCGTACTCATTACAAATGCCTCATTTTCTTTTGCCCGCGGCTCCGCCATCGTGTATGTCGGTTTTCAAGGTATAAAGTAGTCTATACCCTTCCTGAGGAATCTAAGAATCTCCATGCCAAGCCGTAAAAATATAACTGAGGGACGCACAGTTACAGTTACTATCGAATTAGTATGGATAACTGTGATAATTTTCACCCCTCATCTGTGACTTCCAGTGGCTCCTAGCGGGAACGTCTTTAGTAACTGGTCTATCAATGCTGACTCTTGGGCTCTGGTTTTACATCACCTCCGTGAGCATTTGGCTACCGAGCTGGCTGCCTGTTCTTGCCATGTGCTTATGTATATTTGCGGATGCAGCTGGATTCCAACCTATACCTTACGTCATTACATCGGAGCTCTTTAATTTTCAGGTATTTTTTTAAAGTTCTCTCTTTATATATGCGTTTATAATTCGTTTTAATTTAACGTATGTATATTTTATGTGTAGTAGTAGTAGTAATAAGAGTGATGAAAAATCCTTATATCCGTATATCAAACTAACTGGATGTCTACAATATGTGTTGTAGATATTCAAAATTAAATAAAATGTCATAATTTAATTCTAAGTATTTAGATAATTAGTTTGATAATACAATATTAGTTGGTAAACAAAGAAAAACATGATTATATTGAAATGTTAAATAATGGTGTGGTAATTACTTAATTATATAGGCCCTCAATAACGTAAGCTGCTAAGAGTTTCCTGAAAAAAGTACCTGCTTATAATAACAGTTAATATTTCGTATGTTGCTAGGCTAAAAGGTAGAAAGTTTTTGATGAACTGCTCAAATTTTTCTGAAAATGTCTGTATGAAAAAACAACTAAATAAAACAAATTCTTGACTTCGTGGATTCATTGGCGTTTAGTATTTAAAATTGTCAAGTATCTTCACATGGCTCATTTAGAGCTCTCGATTATATTTTTGATACTGTAATTTGAAATGTTTTTTTTTATTTTTCAGTACCGTGGTATGGTGAGTTCAATCGTTATTGTAGTATGCGGCCTTAGTGACTTCACCCAAACAAAAGCTTTTGACCCATTACTCAAGTTGTTAGGAATACATTGGATCTTTATAATATTTTCTGCAATCTGCTTCCTCGCAAGTTTCTACACCGCCACATGTTTGCCAGAAACGAAAAACAAGAGCGTAGAAGAAATATATGCGATTTTAGAAAGAAAGGCATGCAATAATAAAGAAAAGAATAATCCAGAACTTGGAACGGAAACAAGTCAACTGTAATATTGTCCTATTAGCCCAAGGAGGAGAATATTCCGCAATGAGTGTATGTAAATATTGAAGTTGATGTCCCAGTGCCGTGTTCAGTAAATTGATAGAGGAACGAGTGACCATGTCTTCTTCGAGCTACTGCAGACTCAGATCTCATACTTTATATAATACACTCCCTTTTCTAACTTCCATTGCCCCATCTGAAAGTGATGATGGCTGACATCAGGAAATCTAAATAAAATACAATGTGTAACAAACACTCTAAATAAGCAAAAACTTCATACCCCTTTTTACGCGGGTATGAAATTTGTCATAGTTAGAGCTTATATGGAGAAGGAAGATAGGAATAAAATTAAATGATCTTCTAGGTAGGATTCGACTACTGGGCCATTTAGCGGCATTTGGCACTATTAGAAATTAAACATGTGTAGAAAAATTATAATGATAGAGCTAACGAATGCATGTAAATAATTAGATCATAGTCATAGTAAATTATGTTATTAATAAATATTATTTATTAAAACTGAAGACTATTAATACCATAATAACTGAAGAATGTAAGTATAGGTAGTTTTTAAACACATTAACTATGAGTTGCTAAAGTAAACAACCATCCACGAGGTCCATTGAGACACTGACGGAAAGCTAGCGATGGATTGTGTTTGACTGTGTCCGGTTGCCACCACCGGACACAGCAACTAAGGTTCCAAGTGACCAGTAGTAGCAACGGGCGACACGTTTACGCAGCGCCTTAGTGGGTGGAAAGCGCTGACGATTTAAAACAATTTATATTAGTGCGGTCGTCAACATTAACCTCTTATCTAATGTGTAAAATTATCTGTTGAATAAAGATTATCATTATTATTAAAAAATGTACAAACTAAACTAAATTATGTAACTATGAAAAATTGTTACCCTAGCAATAGCAAGGAGGAATTGAGATATGTTAATTTTAATGCATACCTGCAAGTAAGCTATGAGCATTTCGATAGGCGTTGGTAAAATCAATTGGAATACGATGAGAATGTTACTAAGTAACTAGGTTTCATTTTCCAACAACCAGAACCCAACTTAGTTGCACACAAACTAACTCCATCATTGGATCAACTAAAATTCAAAATAGTATAGCAAATTCAAAATATAATAGCAGTATTTTTTTGTGAAATTGTAAGCAGACAAATCGCGTGATGGTAAGCAATCACCACCGCCCATGGACACTCAGCAACACTAGAGCCGTCACAAGTGTGTTGCCGGTCTTTGGGGGATGGGGGATAGGTTAAGGGATGGGCTTCCGGTATCCTCACTCACCCGGTGAAACACAGCGCATGCATTGTTTCACACCGGCTTTTTGTGAGGCCATAGTGTCACTCGGGTCAAGCCATCCCATTCGTGCCGAAACGTGGTTCTCCCGCGAGTCTGAACCCAAACTAGGTAGAGCTTGTTCTATGATAATGAAATTGCTGATAAACATTTTTGTACATTTCTAAATACATACACATTACGTATCAATTACATCCAAACTACTGTCCATACTGGATATCCGTCCTAGGTAAGACTCAAACTTATGTCCCTGCTTTAGCAGTTTGAATTGCTGACTAGAACACAATTCGTAAATTGTGCTTACTGTAAATATTAGTGAAAGCAAATGAATTAGATATTTAGAAAGGTTATGTATGTAAGCCACCATTTTGTTACGGCGGCTATTTTGGGTTAATAATAATACCGATTATATATAACTGCACTAAATGGACATTACGAATTTCAGCTGAATCTGAAATCGAAAAGTAGAATTAATTTAAATTGCAAGATTTGATTACAGACAAACATCGGGACAGGTGAAGCTAAAACCAAAAGCTTGTAAAACAAAAAAAATTGATGATAATAGGAGGATATAAAAGCATTGAAAAAAACTCCATGTTAAAAATATTTATGGTTTATTTTTCTAAAACCGACATTTTTACAAGAATAAATAACATATTTAGTTTACTACTATTTGATTCAATGGTGGTCATTGTAGAAACTAAATTACGCATAAAATGACGCATGCAAATATCACACATTATAAAACATGTATTCAATTTAATGCTTAAATTTTATAACTGTCATTTTCTAAAACCATTTTGTTTCACATGTTTCAGGGCCAGTTTCACCAGTTCTTGCTATAGTTTCAGATAGTTATCTGGCATGGGACTAATCCCTGCACGCACGCATCTGAAACTCCTGTACATCAGGATTAAAAGCAGCACAATCGAACACAATGAGTTAAGACACCCAAGAAATCCCAGGAAAATTTAATATTTAATTTATCTTTTTTTATGGAATAGGGGGCCAACGAGCAGACGTATCGCCTGATGGTAAACGATTACCGCCGCCCATGGACACCCGTAACACCAGTGGCGTCACAAGTGCGTTGCCGGCCTTGGGGGATGGGAAGGAAGATGAGGGGAAGGGTTGGATTATGGGCCTCCGGTATCCTCACTTACTCGGTGAAACACAGCGCAGGCGCTGTTTCACACCGGTTTCCTGTGAGGCCGTGGTATCACTCCAGTCGAGCTGGCTCATGCATGCCGAAGCGTGGCTCTCCCACGGGAAATTTTTTTTTATGGGATTTTATGTAAGTTTATGGGGTCTTGGAACCCGCAACGAAATTAATCAGAGGAAAACTGAAGAAATTGGAAAAATATTCTATATTAGAATCCGATATATAACACTAACAGATAAAAGTTGCTAACTCAGCTAACAGATATATGCTATAAGAGTTAACAGTTAAAACCAAAAGCTGGAGTTATTTGACAGGTAAGTTGACATTAGCCTGTCAGGTACTTTATTAGCAAGTGGTAAAACTAGACCTTAAAGTTTACTGTAAACATGATTTGACTATTCATTTGTTTTCTTAAACATCAAAGTTTCATTTTAACAATATATGATTTATATAATACACATATTCCATCTTAGATTCAAATCAGACTGGTATTGTTCAAAATTGTATGTAAGGTTTACGGAACCCTAAAACATACAACACTGGTGCTTAGGAAAATCTGTTATCAAGTAAAATATATATATTAAGGATAATTACATCTATTTTCGGGAATTCTTTAAGTATTTCGTTTGTATTACTAAGATATTTTAGTCTCCCATACCACGCTGGACAGACGGGTAGGTACTATGGTAGTATAGATGATTGTTATACATGCATATAAATTACTAAAATTATTTCTACACGATTATGGCATAACAAGTAAATAATAATGATTACAGCTAATAATATATACAAGCTTAATATGGTAACATAATTGTCATGAAACTAAAATGTATTTTTAAATATATATCTAGTTACAATTTTAGTATATTACTCCATATACAGTCAAGAGCAATGAATCTGGGTCAGATTGTTAATGACTATGTAGTCATAATTACTGCATACAATCAGTAACACGGCATTTGAACTTAAATGAACTTATTTATGAAGAATCGGACGATGAAATTTAATTTCATTTGCTCTCTAAGCTTATAATGACACGGATTTATTACTCTCCATTGTATTTATAAATGCTGCGACTGACACTGGAAGATATAAGTTATCACTATATTACACAAATCTACGATTTTGTTATAATTAATTCTATTTAGAATGCATAATTTACATACTCTATAATTTGTTATTGATATAAAATAAATAATGTGTTCATTACCGTCTTGATATGACAAAAATTAGATATATACATGATAATAAAGTAATATAGTCCATTCGCTTTAAGAAAATAGTGACGTATCGATCAAACCCCACATTTTGATCAATCAATTTCCAAACACTTGCATGAAACGATAATACAAAATACCCTGTATAGGGGTAGGTTCCAAATATTGTCAGAAATGATAATTACAAAGATTGAACATGGGTGGGACATTTTTTGGGGTCCCTTTTTTTTCTTAAAGCCAATGGACTATAAGTAAATACATATATCCAGAGTATATCGTGACCTTCTACTTTAGATCCATTTTATGGAATATTAAGTAAATTTACAAACACATCGAACACTTAGAAACACACTCATCCAAAAAATTTTAACTATCAAACGCAGGTATATTTACCTGTCACAAATCAGCAATATTACGTTATATTATACAGATTTAAAATAGAAGACATATTCTTTTCGTTCGGTCATATTCATGTATTTCAGGGATAAACCTAAAATTCATTCGCAATCAAAAACTTAAAATTTCAATAATAATTAAATAAAGATAAATTCACGGTGACTAAACAATAATAATTATACACTTACCAATAAACACAAAAATAGGGTAGTTGACTCTAAATATTATAATTTATCGATAGTAGCTAGGGATACGCTAAGTACAAGTTTTTTAAGTAACCCAGTATTCCTTGATAGATAATATTGCCTAATCGAATATTCTACCAAACAATTTGGTTTGGGCAGTTTTAAGGAGTCAAAGTAATGCGTCAGGAAAACTGTTCCTAACCTAAAAGGTATAATTATATAATACACATGATCTCATTAACTCCGATAAATATATATTTTATGAATTATTTTGTGTATTAATACTACTACATAGTATATTACGATATATTTTTAAACGATCTTAGTAAGTTTTCTGATTGCAGAACCCGTTAGACATACACGATTTCAACAAAATATGTAGAGGAGTATCTTGAACACTGAGTCACATATCTAAAAGCACAATCTGAAGCAATAAATACGGTAGTTGACTGTATTATAAATAAATACCGATGTCTCCTTCATTAAAAGGAATATTACAAAACATCTCGAAAAATATAATTATTAGAGCCTTTCATTTCTATAACACATTTAAATCAAATAAACATTGAAATATATTACTCAAATGAGTATTCTAAAACAGTGACGTCACAAGTTTGTATTTTGTACATTTTTGATACAATAGTTATCGTTTTGACAGATGTTAAAAAATAACTGATTTGACAAAGGTGGTTACAACTCTATTGTCAATCCCTCCAAATTTGTAGAAAACCTGCAATATTCATTTTTAGTAAATTTGAAAAGATTTAACTTGATAATCAACTACCATATTTCACAAAGGATGCTTGGCTAAAAAACTTAACGTCTGATACCAATAACATTAGGTGTCCTACTACAAGTTACTTATTAAAATAATTAAACGACCTATTCTACAATCTTAGGCACAGCTTCATTTCTATTATCATCTTGTTTTGCTTTGCCAGAGAGCTTCGCGTAAATTTCTTCGACACTTTTCTGCCGAGTTTCTGGGAAACATACTACAGTGTAGAAACAGGCTACGAAGCAGACGATGGCAAAAAACAAGAAAGCCCAATGAATGCCGATGAGCTTGCTGATGGCGGTGAACCATTTAGTTTGGACAAAATTGCTCATTTTTGCGCAAACGTTGGCGAAGGCGGACACTGTTCCACGGAGCTGAAATTCAGACAAATAAAAAATTTGATACTATTATATTTTATCGTCATGAGGGGTGGCGACGTAACGAAAAAAGGAAATCAGTCATAAATTTTATCACGGCTTAGATTTCCACAAATAATGCTTATACACTTAAAAAAAAGTCATCATCATCTTCCTAGGCATTATTATTCCCAAGATTATTTGGGGTTGGCCACTAGTTCAACCAGTTCTACCTAAGCATCAGTTTTTACACAGAGCGGCAACTGACACCTGACCTCCGCAACCCTGAGGGTGAATTGAATTTGAAGGTTGAACGACTTCCCTATAACAATTGCAAAAGATGTTCATGGCAACCGGGACCGACGGCTAAACGTCTTCTCGACAAAACGGGCGCGAAACACTGCCATCATCCATACTCCCGGCTGCCATTAAGAAGTACTTGTAAGAAAAAACCAACAATATACCGACCCGGGAATCGAACCCGAGACTTCTTGATCTGCAGTTGCTTATGTTAGCCACTAGACCAACGAAGCAGTCTGTCAGTCACGTGAAAAAAGTATTAATTTAATATTATACTACACATCGTTAGTAAAGGGAGCTAAAATAAAAGTCAGATTATCGGTCATTTCATTAGTTTTTTCTCACTCGAAGAAAATGTTTATTTTCAAATATTTTACTATACATTAAATACACATGTGCGCTTACTTACCTGGAAGCTAAATAAATCCGTTATGATAATATATGAGATCGGTTGGAATCCCGCAGCATCAGCAAAGATGCATATACACATAGCTAGTACGGGCAGCCAGCCTGGCAGCCAAGTGCCGGTAGAAGTTATGTAGAACCATGCCGATAACGCTAGCATGCCGACTCCCACAGTGAATGCCGTCGACACTAATAGGAGCTAAAAAGTGCAATTATGAAGTAAGTTTGCTAACTAAGTATATTGTATTTAAAATAAATGTAATGACATTTCCATGTAATAAACCATAATTCAAAGTACATGGTAATTATTGAGCTTGTATGGCGCAATGAAAGTTTAATTGGGAACTTGAAAATGCAAATTGAAACTATACTGTCTTTTAAATTATTACTAAGATTTAAATATTAATGGTCTATGAAACATAATTATAACTAACGAAGGGGAATTACTTGATAGGTACTGCAGAGGCTGTAGTTAAACGTAAGAACTTAATTTGAAAGTATTTAATAGCTCTTACTGAATTCAAATCTTTGTTAATTTAGTTATAAACAACATGGTAATGCCACTCTATTAGGCTAGTTCACAATCATATGTTTCATCTAGTCTAAATAATATCTAAGTCTATATACAATTATTTTTATAGGCTCCTCTTCGCATACTTATGTTAGCAAACTTATTTATAAGTGTGGCAGCTGTGGATAGCGGATATGATTAAAGTAATTGCATCTCCTACTTCTTTTAAATTGGGACATGATACAACATTACACTGTACCTAAAATCTTTGTTTCGTATACACTCCACTATAATATGCAAAACATCCTCAACAACTCCACACTCTGTACACACAAAAGACGGAACTTTTGCGAATTTTTGAGTGGAATGTGTCCGGATTGAACTCTAAAGGCAGTGATTAACAGGTCCCGTCCTATTTTACAATTACCCTGGTTCTGCAAAGGTTCATTTTGGAGTATGTTATACCAGATCCCCCTCTCAATATATCTATTATGGTAGTGTATCTTCCACAATACATGACAATAAAGTTTATTTCAATAAATACAGTCATAGAATACGGGGAAAACATGCAAAAGTTCACTATCACACGAAACTTCTTTAGCTGCTCTGTTCACTGTTTCGTTTTCTATCAAGTCAAAATTCCAAAGTAGATTTAAAAGTAATATTGATTTAGAAATATAGTGTTTAGTGGTTTAATTGCTAACAAAACTTTATATAATGATGTACAGACTAAAACATTATTAAATGAAATAAGACTTTCGCAATTATATATTTGTAGCTTGCAATGTGAAATATACGAGGTCAGATGCATAATTCGCTTATAGTGACAGGTTGTAAATGTCGTAGTATTAGATAGATTAATAATCCATGGTAAAGTGATAGGAAGAGTGTGGAAGGTTTTAGCCGGAAGACTGTAATGGCGGATTGGGTAATGGAGTTAGCACGGGGAAGTTCAAGGAGAAACATTTGTATAAGATATTGTTTAAGATATTAAAAGAAGTAACAGTAAATTAAATAAAGTTTCCAGCGATTTTTTAATAAAATAATACAATAATACAGTAAATGAATAATTAACAACCGGAAAAACAACAAGTTTCTAAAGATGAGCGTTGATATTACAAATTACTTCATATGCATCAAATAAGCGAATTCACGAACTCGGCTTCCATTGATCATTTCGTCATTATCGGTCGATCGAGAAAAATCGTAACAAAATGGCAAAATCTACACCAATTGGTTACGAAGTTGTATACGATACGTTGTACGAATTGGGTACTGCCGAAAAGTGGAATTTTCGACACACAGATCTGTGACACCATTCTGTTGGAGCAACTGCGTACATACCTCCGTACGAGAAACATTCCATGTTTTCCTATCCTATTTTCCTTTTGTTAAAGGGAAAAATCCTGACCGTCAGTTTTTTTTATGGAATAGGGGGCAAACGAGCAGACGTATCGCCTGATGGTAAGATTATCGCCATCATGGAAATCCGTAACACCCGAGACGTTACAAGTGCGAGGCCGGCATTGGGGAATGGGGAGGATGATGAGGGGAAGGGTTGGATTATGGGCCTCCGGTATCCTCACTCACTCGGTGAAACACAGCGCAGGTGCTGTTTCACATCGGTTTTCTGTGAGGCCGTGGTATCATTCCGATCGAGCTGGCCCATGCACGCCGAAGCGTGGCTCTCCCACGGGTAAACAGATCCCTAAAGTTCTCGATTTCACTCAAATAGGTTTGCCCCTAAAGCCTTTTAGGGGAAATAGACATTAATACATTTTAAGGTATTACCCATGGTTGTTGTTGTAAAAATTACTCCATTACCCACGGATAATATCTACCGCGGGGGAAGCTAGGTCCTATTTAATTAAAAGTTGCAAATTTGAAATTGGAAACAGACACTTCATATATTTATATCTATATTAGTAATATAGTATATTTAATTGAACGTTTACTAAAGATTATTCTTTATTAATCGTTCCATTAAATATAGAAAACTGACCTTTCTACCAGTCCTCTCAACAATAGACGTCGCTAGGATACTGCCGATGAGCTGAACAACTCCAATCAGAATTACTTGCTTGTTGGGACTCAGTTGAAGACTAATGGACTCCGATGCTCGTTCAAACACGTAACCAGCAAATATTAGAACTATTAGGTACCCATTGAACTGTTGCGTAATTTTTATAACCAGAGTGATGATGAACGCTTTGAAGGTTGGTTTATCTTGCACTGGAAAGAAGAAGAATTTTTTGTTAAGATTGTTATTAAATGTCAAGTTAAAAGTGAGGTAGAGTATTGTTATTATCTTTCCGTATTGAAATCGGTGATCTAACAAAATGTTTCCAGGTTTCTAGTTGATTATAAACTTAGTCTTTTAAATTGACAGCATCGATATGATATGACATCGGCCTTTATAAAATGGAAACTACAATCGTTGTCTAATTAGTAACACATTCATTTATGGTTAAATCACCTGCACTATCATCGAAGATCAAATTGCTATATGTATGTTTTGAAACTTACAAATAATTTTCCACACTGATTTCGTGTCCGCCTGCGTTTGTTTTTCAACCCTTACGAGGCCTTCTACTTCTTGCTCAATGGTTCTGTCAACTGGACTAACACCTCGTAGCCATGCCAGAACAGATTTGGCTTCCTGAAAATTGAAAAAGATTCTTGTCTTACCAATAAAAGTTAATGCAGAACAGAAAAGGGTCTTCAATGAATATTCAAATTATTAAAAAAGTCGTTATTATTTATATTAGGCATGTGTGCTTATGTTAGGCAAGGCTCCAATGGAGTGAGGACAGGGAATCTTAGAAAAGCAATTTTTACGTTAATTTTTAATCTGAGTGTGGTTATCAGAGTACAAACAACTGTCTTTTACAAACAGCTCAGAACTATGTAACCCGGGACATTATTACGAATCTATTTATAACTCTTTCATTAAAATCGGTCATCAAATCTTGAAAAAAATGTGTGTTCGTAGCACTTATAGGTGATACTTTATAATAAAAGCGTGTTAAAAATATCCTAAAGTTCATCTGTGCTCTAAAAAATAATCCCTGTGTGACCGAGCGCTGCTCTGTTAAATCCCTAAGTATCAATCGTACCTAGATTGATTTGTCACCCCCGAAATCCCTTGCATTCATGAAAATTGTTGAAGTCATTTTCGAGATTCAGATTATATATGCTTGTCTAAAGATTCGCGGTGTATGAAAAAGATAAAATACGGTGTTATAAATAAAGATAATCTGTCTTAGATCAGGTTTTAATTAACATACAGGAAATGTGTTATTCATATAAATTATTTAATAAAGATGTTTAGTTCCGTCGAGGAAATAGTTGAAGGTACGATATTTGCTATAAAATATTATTACTAATGTATTGAGGTCATCGTCAAATTTTTGGAACGCAATTTCTTTATGACTGTTTATGAAGATTTTATTGAGATAGTTTCCTGTTTATAAATAAATGAATATTTCGGACTAAGGACAGCAGGATTTTTGCCCTGAATTGAATGTATAACCTCTGCTCTAAACAACACTCAAACTAGAAATACACCCCATAGTAAGTTTCAACTGATGAAGTTGTAAGGTCTCTCTTTAGAACGGAGATTTTGGCTTATGAACTATACCAGATTAGCCACTCAAATTAGTACAGAGTTTGTATCAGTTGTCCCTTTCTTTTCATTGATGTTGTCCTGTATGATTTGCTACCTTAGTCGCCTCATACGAACCTCTTGGTGTAAATAGAATGAATAGGAATTAAATTTAAATTATATTTTTTAATAACAAACAAGTACAAGACACTGCATAAATTTATATCGCTGTTTCAGACTTACTCTTTACACGCATTTTTTTATCGATAGCATAGTCTAATTGACGTTTGCTCGCGGCGGCGAAAAGTTGATTAGTTTATAGGTCTGGTATAGGTTTGACATTTAAAATGTGGTATCAATATCAAGAATAAATTAATAATATGCTCAATGCCCATGGCCTAATTATGCAAAAGCATTTTAATAGACCGCCGTAATATGGGTCACTATGCTGCATTGTCTGCATGCGTAGAGTATGGTGACCGATACTCTTAGTTTATGCTCATGCTTTCATCAGGCAGAATAGGGTCACTTTTTTATGGATTTGGTAACAAACGAGCAGACGTATCGCCTGATGGTAAGCGATTATCGGCGCCCATGGACACTAGCAACACGAGAGGCGTCACAAGTGCGTTGCCGGCCTTTGAGCCGGTTATAGTCCTTCGGTATCCTCACTCACTCGGTGAAACACAGCGCAAGCGCTGTTTCACACCGGTTTTCTGTGAGGCCATGGTATCACTCCGGTCGAGGCGGCCCGTTCATGCCGAAGCGTGGCTATCCCACGGTGTTGGTTAGTTTGGTTGCCACATAGGAAAAACATAGTAAATTTTACTTACATCAATTTTGCCCTGCTTGACCAGATACTCTGGAGTTTCCGGCATTGCCAGGAATATGAAGAACATGACAGTTGGTACCAGCATGCCCAGCCATAGTACTGTCCTCACACTTAGTAGATCAGCACACGCGTAGCTCATTAAATAACCAATGTTTCTGAAAATTTAAATTAACTTACGTTTATTTTCGAAATTAAACAAAAACAAGGAGAAATGATTGGAACTTCTTTAAAGAAACTTTTTCAAATTATAATCGACAAAACGTAATAACAATAATAAACAATAAACACATATTACATGGAGCCGCTTTATTTTAAACCAGGTAAAGCCTACACTAAGGTAACTAAATCCCTGAAATTGACTGAGTACACACATATTATACCTTAAAATCGATCACGTAACTGTGCTGATGACTACACGGTTGGCCTAGTGGTTTTAGTGGTCGCCACACCGCTTCCTACTGCGCCAAGTGTTGTGGGTTCAAATCCTACATGGGACAACAGTTTGTGTGATCCATAAATTATTGTTCTAAGTCTGGGTGTACTTTGTGTCCGTTTCATGTATGTTTGTTAAGATCAAGACACAGGAATGTATTTTCCTAATGCGGGCATTGTCTTTAGAATATATATATATATATATATAATGATCTTGTTCGATTTCAAGTACCTAACTAAATTAAATAAAATTCTTTTATCAGTATAAAAGTTATCCATTTATTTACTTACTAGCAGATAAAATTAACTATTCATAATACAGGCAGCGAACGAGTCATTATTATGTAAAGTGTAATCTGGTCAAGACTGTTCATTGCTACCGTTGTGTGTAGTCATCACGACGCTTTGTTTATGTGTCTGTGACCTTTTGACGTGATAGACCAAGACAGAGAATAGAGTTGTACTAACACAAGTATAGATTTAATATACATGTAATACAATATTACGTGAATCAAAAACTTTAAACTCCTTTTTATGCAAATTATGTGAATGGAGGAATCTGAAATGTAGCACAGTTAAAATCGATTTCTATAACTGAAATATTAGAGGTGTCCTAAATTAATAAGTAGTAGAGCGTGGCTTTACTATTTAGGGATAGTAGAGTCACGCTGATTTCAGCACGAACAGGCTGGTTTTACCTCGGTACTACCCTCTCATCGAAGACCAACGTAAAGTGACAGCATTTGTGCTGTCATGTTTCGTTTGTAAGTGCTAGACCGGAGGCCTAATAATGCAGAAGCAAAACTAGGCTGCCATGGTGCATTTATGCATTCTCTGCATTCGCAATGAGTATTTTGGGTACCACTCTTGGATTCTACTTATGCTTTACATTAGGTAGAGTAAAGTCTCTTTGGCAGACATATGCTTAAAAAAATACCCATATTTTACAAATATACTTCTACATCTTCACCATCATCATTATCAACAGTATTTAATAGTTCACTGCTAGATATAACGGAGGTTTTGGCTGGAGGGATTGGCACAAGGATCCTTCTAAGTTCTTCTTCTCTTTGAAGCGCTGTCCTGCCTAGTTTGCTAACTTAGTCTCCTCTTACGAAACCCACAGGATGAACAGGGGTGGTGACTTTCTTAATATGGTGATCACGCACTTCACTAGATCTAGTACATATGGAGATTTTAAGTAGTTAAAAAATTGTACCTCTTCCTCTTTTCTGTTAAGAGCTGTATGTGGAAGTCAAAACAAGATCTTATGTCTAATAACCATCAGTCAAAATGTTAACTCTTAATTAATTTATTAGTATAGTCTAATATCTGTCATTTCTATAATTTCTTAAGCAACTTATTGAATACAACAAGTTTCTATAGTAAAACCATTCTAAAAATATAACTTGACTCTGGAAGGTACTTCGGCGACTTTAGCTGCCAACGATATACGTATTTTAAATTGTTTTTCATTATATATAATAAGTAATCCTCGTAACCTCGTTCGAATCTCCCATTGCCCGTAGCGTGATGTTATAATGCGTGTCCAAATTTGCTTAGCATAAAAAAGGTTAAACTGAACCTACCCTAAAAGATAGATATTTACTGTCGCTGAATTTATTAGAGTTTTTAAAGGGCAACAGTTCTTTCCAGCATTATTTTCACTAAATGTTTACCGTTTATGCAGCACATGAAAACTATCGAAAGAAATATTTTTTCTCCGTTTTTTGCAACATTTTCTATTGATACTTCGCTGCCTTTCGTTGTAACTGGATTATAGTTATATGTATAGTGTTAACTGAGTTCAAATAGGACTAGTAAGTACTTCCCAAGATTAGCGCGGTTAACTTAACAAACAAACTCTTCAGCTTCATAATATTTGTGTAGATTAGAATATTATTTTTTAATCTGTGCTTCAAGACGTGTTTGTGAGTAGATCTATATCTTTTCCTCGTTCTACAACAACTATATTATAGTAGCCTATCTATACACACAGTCATGATAATGCAACAATAATAATATAATCTATTCAGACAGTGTTTAATTTGATTTTAAATTTCGGAAGATTGAATGCAGTTTTATATCAATTTGATTTTGAATGTTTTAACGCCATGGGTGTTATGTATTATGGTTTAAAGTCAGCTATCAATAACCTAACTCCAATTTTCACTAGAGATAGGGTATTGATAACGATTGAATTTACCTTAAAAAGAGTATTTGTCCTTTTTGGATAACTAAAGCTTGTAAAAAAGAAAAATATTGACCCTGCATAGCAGTGAAAGTTTTGAATCAATCATATTGAAAAAAATCAGTTTTAACTAGAGATAGGTTATTGAAAAAGGCTGTTAGTCGTCTACTGATCTGAGTACTGTGGATTTGATCCCATTGAACAACGCTTTGTTTGATCCACAAAAGTTGTGCTGAGTATTGGTGCGTGAAGTCCTCTGCGAATCAGGATACACTCTAAGTGCGGGAGTTATCTTTTGCTTCACTGACTGGCTCAATTATAAATTTACACTTATATTAAAAAGCTGAAGAGTTTGTATGTTTGGTTGAATTAGCTTACCTTAGGAACTACTGTTTCAGTTTATTTGCTGTTAATCCAGTCCAGTTGGTAACAGTTTGTTTATCAGGTCAGGTCATATAATATTACGCTGGGACTAATATGAACCGAATATCCATGAAAACTGTTTCAGAAACAAAGACAATTTATTCCGTTTGAGAGATACAGTAGAAGTATCACGCATCAACTCGTCTAGTCTTTCTAGTCTAAGGAATCAAACGATATCTACATATAACTAATCTACATATCTATATTAAGGCAATATTTGCTTCCGAGATTCTATTTAAAACCTGTATCTACTGGCCCAAGTAACAGTTATGCCTGGTATGCACATTTCATAAAAACATACATAACGGAATCATGCAATTAATATCCTTTCCTAAAGAAAAACGATGTTAATTTCCCAAACTCGAATATCTATGTACCTATATAAAAAAAATGTTGGTAACTTTCAGCTTTTAAGCTGAAAGTTTTTGCACCGCTTGACGCGATTTACGTCAAGAAAGAAATATTGTTTTTGTCATTTTTTCTGGTTATTTATATTTATTACATCTCGTCAACGTGTGTATGGAAGAATGACCTAATACGAACATACATAAACCTAATAAAAAGCTATAAAGTAACGTTGATTTGATTACACCGAAGTGGTACTGCCAAACTGCTGCAAGCTGCAAAAATATCAGCACTTGTGTCATGTTTAGTAGGTGAGTGCGACACCGGAGGACCAATGATACAGAAGCATTCCAATCGGCCGCCATAGTGTGGGTGACCATGCTGCATTGTTACAATGCCTGCATTCGCAATGAGTATGGTGACCATTACTCTTGGATTCCGCTCATACATTCCACCAGGTAGTGTAGAGTCATTGTGACAGACTCATTTAAAAAAACATAAAAAAATGTTTACGTATGAATTCTTTAAAAGAATGTGATATTGCTTATTAACGTTACTAAGAAGCAAAGTATATTATAATAACTTGTTATGACAACAGTGTGAAATTGTAGTTTTTTTATAACTATAAATATTTTGTTTCCACTTGACGGATATGCATGTTTGTTTATTTGTATGAAAGAAAATGCAGAAGCTTTCTACTGATGGTTCATGAAAATGAGACATCTGTCCACTTTTTATAGTACATCATGATCAACAACCCATAATGTCTCACTGCTGGGCTCGGGTCTCCTCTTAGGAAAGGGTTAACGCCATATGTCACCACGCTGGCCAAGTGCGTGTGGGGACTAGCAAGAATACGTTGTGGCTACGTATCTTGCCGTTGGATGTTTTAAAGTCGCCCGAAGGCCTCCAACCAAGCTTCACGACTGTTATCGTAGGATAACAACCGGGACCGACTGCTTAACGTGACTTCCGAATCAGGAAGACGCTTATGGCAACATGCCACCAGCGATGACCTATCCGGGTACTAACCGCGCTGTCGTTGCTTGCGAGTTGCACTCGGTGATTAGAAACAATCACCGAGTGCAACTGAGCTATGAGCGCCTATAGGACCACCAATCATATACCAGTAACCACTTTTTATAGTAGGTGTACTGTTGATTCCTTTGTGTTTATCCAATTACCACCCTTATTCCTCTCATGGGTATTGTAAAAGACGACTTAAGGAGCAAACTCGAACAGAAGTGGTTATGCGTGAATAACATCTGTTCAAAGAGAATCAATATCTAAAACAAACCCTATACCAATCACCTAGGTGTGGTTTAGTAGATCAAAAAATTTCAAAGGAGAGGCCATATAGGGCTGATAGTGATGGTGATGATGTTCTCTTTGATGCACAACCCTAACATTATTGTACAAACGTTAGAATTTGAATATTTCAGATATGTAAGACTGTAAAAAATAGCGTGGGAGAGCCACGCTTCGGCACAAATGGGCGGGCTCGACCGATATGAAACCCCGGCCTCACAGAAAACTGCAAAACAGCGCTCGCGCTGTGTTTTATCGAGTGAGTGAGGATAACGGAGGCCCATACCCTAACCCCTCCCCTTGCCCATACTTCAAAGGCCGGCAACGCACTTGTGACGCCTCTGGTGTTGCGAGTGCCCATGAGCGGCGGTAATAGCTTACCATCAGGCGAAACGTCTGTTCGGTTGTCCCCTTTTCCATAAAAAAAACACTGTTTACAAGAATAGCGGATATCACAATATCCGATGCAACCATTTGTTTACCCGACATTAGTACACAAGCTATTTGAGAATTCACATTCAACTGTTTCTCACGTTTTTGTTGATAAATTAAATGTTCGTTTTTGTAGCATGTTATTAAAACTTGAGATTACAGAGAAAGTTTTTTATTGACAGCACTGACCGATCTCTGTCTGTTATTACCTAAAGTAGTTGGATGACCGAGCTTTGCTAGATATTTTTTATGTAGGTAAATTTTCTAAAAACTAATCCTATCTGGATCGGTTTCCCTCCGAAACTCCTTGCATACTAAATTTCATGAAAATTGTTGAAGCAGTTTCCGAGACTCAGATTATTAATATAATTAAATCAAGGTAGAAGGACAAAACTAAAAACATAAGTTGCTATCTCTGATGTTCCTGGCTTTAATTTAGTCTTTTTTATGACATTTTATACATGATTTCGTTGAAGTATGTTGTTACTATGAGGACCGTCAGACTTTAACCGTAACCATCAAACATAAGGTAATTCAAAAAATTTACCTGTTCAAGATAAGCAAAGAGCCTAACGCTCCTCTTAAGTCGATATCACTGATTTCCTTTATGTAGATTGGCAGCACTATGTAACACGATGAGCAAGGTATTCCGGCCACAGCACGCGCCAGAATTAACGCCCAAGGCTCCAGGCATAGGAGTTTTATTTGCCAGTATATCTGAGAAAAAAGATGAAAATAATTAAGTTATTGCTGCAAAGCTGCCTTAAATTAAGACGCAGATATACTTTTCAATGTACAATTGGGTATTTCTGAACGGACGGACGGAATCGACAAGATTGAAACGGTCAATAATAACTTGGATCAGACCACCGTATCTGAGATATTTCAAGTTATTTAATGTCAATTTTAGTCGACTGCCGATATATCCAAGTGGTGAGATGTCTGTAGGAAGCCACAATGATGACTGTCTAAGTAAAAGTACAGAGCACAAGACCAATTCCATTGCATCGTGGCGCTAGACAAGGAGATATTATTTCTCCTTAACTGTTTACCAATAGCTTGGAAGATGTCTTTAAAACACTCGATTGGAACGGATGGGGAATCAATATTAAAGGTCAATACATCTCACACTTGTGTTTTACAGACTACATTGTGATTCTGGCGGAATCTCTGCATGAAATCGAAGAAATGCTGAACAGTTTGGAGGATTTTCCCAAACGAGTGGAACTGGACGTGTCCGTTTAAGTTAAATACCAAAAAAAGACATTGATAACTGATTAAAATGGTTTACTTGCCGCTTGCGTATGGGTTCGAATTCCACACGATATATGAGTTCGATTCGATTCGTTATTAAAAGTCTGAATGAAGCGAGCGAATTCAAAACCAAAACAATACATATCATGTGTATTAATAATTAAATTGTCAAATACTTGCTGCAAATTCAGGATGTCTATTACCGTTTCAGTTTCATTGCCATCTTGGCAAAGTTACTCAGATAATGCACACTCCACCTATTCTACGAGCAAAAGCAACGCTTATCGGTGGTACAAAATGTTTTCAGAAGGCCGAGAAGATGTGAACGACGAAGAGCGTGCCGGACGCCCGAGCACTTCAACAACAGACGAAAAAATTGATGAAGTGAAGAAAATAGCCTTGGCCAATCGTCGAATCACCGTTAAAGAAATTGCTGAGGACCTAGGCATATTTTAATCGATAATTGGGCATGAGACGGGTCGCCGCAAAATTCGTACTCGAAATTGCTCAATTTGTACGCAACTTCTTGGCCAAAAACAACACACTAATGATACCGCAGCCACCGTATTCCTCAGATCTGGCCCTCTGTGACTTTTTCTTGTTCCCGAAACTGAAGAGGCCCATGAAAGGACGACGGTACGCCACGATTGACGAGATAAGGACGGCATCGAAGGAGGAGCTGAACAAGATACAAAAAAATGATTTTTTGAAGTGCTTCGAAGATTGGAAGAAACGTCGGCACAAGTGTATAATATTTGAAGGGGACAAAATAGATATTCACGAATAAATAAAAATAAATAAAATACACAAAATACCTGATACTTTTTGAACACACTACGTATGTCCTCCCTATGATTATGTATTATGTAAGTATAAATGCATGTGTAGTTCTATAATGTTCACTTTGTGATTAGTATGAGGAAAGTATAGTATAATTATGTAACGTAATTATGCACCTTCAAGGTAGAAGTCACTCTGATTTCAACACGAACGGGCTGGTTCGACCGCAGCGGTCCTACCCTCACACTAAAGACCAACCTTAAATTACCACATTAGTGCTATCGTGCTTCGTTGGTGAGTGCAAGACCGGAGGCTTGATGATGCAGAAGCATCCCCATAGACCGCCATAGTGTGGGTCACCTAGGTTGCATTCTTTTGTCTTGGATTCTTTTCATGTTTTCGCAGAGGCAAATATTAAAAAAAGTCTCCTAAAATTTTCTTTGGTCCACCCTAATGTTGACTGGAAAAAAATGTCTTAAGTTGATAATCAGAGTTATGCAATGTACATATGGGTATTAAAGTAAGCGTAAACTAAAATAAATACATATACTTGTTTACAAAACACGTTGGATTTTGTTTTGCTGTTACGATAATAATATTTATAAATACATTTTTAAGATAACAATGGATTGTAAATGATATTTCACGTAATTAAAAAATGGGGGTTAATAAAAAGTTAATTACAGTTTTTATAAAGAGACCATCTCTTCAAGTATAGGATTACCCGTTCTCAGGACAGGTTTTTTACATGGTCTGGTGGGCAATAATGCTGCATTTCGTAATCTTGAATGGCAATATTATTATTGTCGTTTGCAGAATATTTTAAACACACTAATACAGCAGAAGTTGCAGCAGGTAGCCCACCGCTAGGTATACATGTATATACATACATATTTAACACACGCAATTTATTTATTTGACTGTACTTTTAATTTTTGACATTGCATTTGAGTTAAGTTCATTCATATATTTTTAATTTAATAAATGTAATTACTAAAAGTACCAAACAAAATATATGCATACCATGAACATACTGGTAGAATGTATATCGAACATGTTTAAATTTAAGATCGTACTATGTACAACTACATTCTGACAAATAAATTATTATTGTAAGTGTTGTGTAAGTTACAAATAACAACAATCCCAATTTTTATTTTCTTTAAAGACAACACACGTTATTTATTGATTCTGTGTCGCGAAGAACTTTACCTAAATATATTCAACGGACACAAATAACACCCAGACTCTTCTGAGTCTAGTTGTTATTTGTGGGGAAACAATTTGTAGATCGCACAAAGTGTTTTCTCGTGTGGGGTTTGAACCAACAACATTGACCGCATTAGACAGCGGCGTGGCGACCGCTTAAACCACTAGGCCAACCGAGCAGTCAATTCAATAACTTGTTTCAATTTAAGAAAATAATCATCATCATCATATGAGCCGAATGTCCACTGCTTATGTAAAGGCTTCCACAAGGGTTTCTACAACAAGCGGTCCTATGCGGCCCTCATCCAACAGCTTCCCGAAATTCATTTAGAACATTTATTCTTTATAGACATAAAGATGGTAAGCGATTAAGACTAATCGCTTACCATCAGGGGGTACGTCTGTTCGGTTAAAAAAAATGGAAACACTTGTTAATAAATAGCTAACCAATGTCCGGCGTCCAACATCACATTTCGCTAATAATTATTTCTTTCACTTTTACCTTGAACTAACAATAGGTGCTTTGTAAGGCAATTCACCTCAAAAAAGATAAGTCTAACCTGTTCCGGATACTCATTAGTATTTGTTACCACCAACGCCAAAAAACCGCCACAATACATCTTCAATCGAAGAGGATATACAACAATAGATATAAGTTAGGAAGGAAGCATCAATAGGTCAATAATCTTCACTGTTATAGTTCTTCATGCTTGAGTTGAGATACAATAAAAACCATTTCAAAACTACAATAAAACTATATAGATGAAATCAGTGCGGACAGATTTCCGTTTAGCCCATTACAACAAAAGATGCTATACTAAAATACAAGTGTTTCATGGATGGCATGGATGGTGTGGTGTAGTCTTTTAAGTGGATTGCTATCCACTTCTTACTGCGCCAGGTGTTGTGCGTACAATCTCCACATTCAACAATGCTTTGAGTGAAAAAAAAAACCAGCTTGAGTCTGGTTTTTTTTTGTATCCATTTAATAAAGTCCTAAAGCACTCGAGATACATATTTCAAAAAGAAAATTGTTTATGAAATACTTAATTATAATCTAAAAACTTTAATTAATGATTACGTCAGTATTTTCATAATGTAATATTAAGTATCAAAGAGCAACACGGTAAGGAGAAGCCATACGCAGGCGTTTCCCTCTTCCAAGTGTAAGCCCAAATGGACCTACACTGCTTTGACACAGAATCTAATTATGAGCGCGTGAAATTTGAATGTTTTATTTTAATTGCTATGTGCGAGTTTGTACTGATAGGCAATTTTTTTGTGTGTGAGTCTAAAACGTATACATGTGAAGATTACCCTCGCAAAAAAATGACAAGACTGTTTTTTAAAAAGATGCTATGGATACTACATCTGTTCGGTGGCCTATGTTGCTCTGTGTATAAGTATAGATTACCTTTTTTGATACATTTTAAGAATACAAAATAGTTTAAAATGATAACAAAGCCCGTACCAGTCTCTAAGCTCTCGTTTTTAAACACACAATGACATTTTCGACAATATTTGCATTCAAGTTTCCAAAATTCGTAATGTTTACTTTCATAACTTATTATCACCACTTAGGATAGTTATTCTATTTAATTATATGTCTATAAGCAAATCATACTTGTATGCATTGTCTCGTGTGTATATACAGAGTGTTCTCAAGTTGGCGTTTTGACAGTGATCTTGAACTCTAAGACAGAGGTCATGGTTTTTATTCCCATCCAGGAGAAACATTGTATATCGAACACTTTTATTTTTATTCTGCCTATGTTTGATTTATCTATTATATGTATGTATTTGGAAATATATATATACTTATCATCATCAGTCTATCGCAGTCTACTGTTGGACATAGGCTTCTACAATTGCAAGCCACTAGTTTAATTCTTGGTTCCTTTTGATGTGTATATGGTTATTTAGAAATACGACTGCATGCTTGACGGCCACAGACTTGTAAAATATACTAACATCGCAGTCACAGTCGGGCTACTCTTTATTCAAAATTCATTACTTTCTTTTATATATTTTATTAGTCTTGATATTCTGTCAGCCTTCTCGGTAAAGATTCTCTTCATATGATATATTATCGCTTGTGAGTAAATAAATTTAAAAAATAGTTTTTATGGTTTTCTTCTAAAAGTTTATATGGGAATATGACGAATTTTACTTTTCCTAAGCGCATTGCATTACCCACGAGCTGGAATATAGCCACTATCCTCTGTAACATTCTGTATCATTTGTGTAAGTGACATAGTAACTCATGACGCCATTTATTTCCTTTACTTATTAACACATACCAACAAAGATACAAATCAAACTACTTAGTCAGTGTTTGTTTAGAAAAATACATCGCTACCTTATACGGTTATTGATCACGTCTCAAGATGTGGGCAATAGGGAATATGCATGATTTTCTGCTTTTTTTTTTCAGACATCTCCCGCTTTAGGAATATAAATTCCTATGTCACGGGGACCTTTACAAGCATACATGAAACGGACACAAATAACACCCAGACTTAGAACAACAATTTATGGATCACATAAAAAGTTGTCCCATGTAGGATTTGAACCCACAACACTCGGCGCAGTAGGAAGCGGTGTGGCGACCACTGAAACCACTAGGCCACCCGTGTAGTCAAATTTATTTACGTCTCCATAACATAGAAGAAAAATATAAATAGGTTTGGAAATACTCAAACTATTTCTCAAGTGTTTTAAATTTTCAAAGTGAAATTTAAAACACTGACTTTATTTGAGCTATTTAACGCCGCCATTTTGCGTGCAATTTAACCCAGCCAATGACGTCATTATCATTTCGTGTTTGTTTATTATTCAATGGTTTAGTTACTATTAACAGTATAATTGTTACTATTAACAGTATAATAACTATAAATATAATATTAACAGTTTTAATTGCTATAAAAATCATGGCAGAAGGTAATTTTTCCACAAACACTACTAACATAGTTTGAATTTCGACGCCGATAATTTTGAAGAATGATTATAATTATTGACGTCACATTTCGTTTCGATCCATAGCGACGTGTTTCGCAAGTTTGCATTTCCCTCAATTAATTTTCAGTTTTTATTTAATACTTTCTGGGTTTGGATAGTCACTAAATAAAAATATACCTTTTTAAGTATATTGTAATGATAATAAAGAATTTAGAAAAAAAAGAGACAAAAATTGTTTTATGCATATTAACATATTACTGATAACTGCATTAGAATTCGTTGACAGCTAAAACTACTTTATGTTATACTATGTCAAGATTAAATTGGCTTGTAAAAACTTTAAATAATCAAATAGTTTTACACTGATTGAACTCAAATTACACAATGACTTTGATGATTATCTATTTTTCGTATTAGTTCTGATTAAACGACATTGTGTATAGGGTCTGTTTTAAGTTTTCCTTGTTTTTTCAGTACTGCTGTTATCATTGTCATCATTATCAGTACTTTACAGGACATAGGTTTCTTACAAGGAACTCAGTCCCGTACTTTTGCTTTCTGCATCCAGTCGTTGCCAGCCTTCTTACTTAGATCTTCTGGCCAGATGGTACATCCCGGGGTGACCAGAGTGATCCCCATTCCAGGTCGATATCGCGCCTCTCACCGCTCTGTAGAGGAAAACCGACCCGCCTGAGACGACACCCCCAGCCGCCACGGAGTCTTACCGATCTCGGGTTGAATACAGCGGTCACATCTTCCCCAGATGTGGCCACTAACGACCTTTGGAGACCATTGGGGATCTAGCGGCCTCTACCGCGTCCCCTTCGTCGCCTCCTTCAAGCAGGATCGGCCCTTTCCCGATCCTGCGCTGCGTACTCCTTCTGGAGCATAACGTTCTCACAGAAGGCGACCGCAGCTTCCCATTGCCACTTCAACCTACCAATTTTTCTTAGCCGGCTCTTACGACATACATGGGATGAATAGGGGTGATGACAACACTCCGTATCTTTAATCCGTTATGAGTCAGTCAAAATCTTGATTGTGTAACTATCGTTAACCTACCGTATATCTAACCCCTAAACGATACAAATAATGCCTTAAAAATAAAATATCTTGGCATATTACGCAATGGTTATAAATTATAAATAAGCAATATTTTTTTCTTGATGTTACAATATAAATTATAATAAAAAAAATAGACTTTATTTCCTGCAACCTGCTTTACACTTTTTTTTTTAAATTGATAATTAATTACATGATATCTGATCAAGTAGCATTATCGGCAAACAGGTCAGGTTGTCTTCTGACATAGGCCTCCTCTAATTCACTCCACTTGTTTCGGTCTAGCGCAGTTCTTCTCCATCCATTTGGCTGATCGTCTTCCCATCTTTTTACCGGTCATTGAAATGGAAATGGACAGGGCACATGTGGAGATCGCAAGCAGAGAAATGGACTAGAAAAGTTACGGAATGATATCCCAGGTATGGGAAGAGAAATAGAGGAAGACTGCTAAAAAAATAAATTATAACACTTTAAATAAAAAGTAACGTAAGTAATTAAGTTGCAGTTTTTATGTGCTATTTGTACCTATATTTTAACTCGATAATCTCTGAAACAAACTGTCATCTTTGTATATTTTCATTTAAAGATAGTCATAGAGATATATTCTTTAAATTTCTCGAAGTTGTTCAAAAATATGTATACCTCGGGCAGGCTTTGCAGTTAGGTAGAAACAGCTTTGAGGACGAGGTGAACAGAAGAATCCAGCTGGGTTGGGCAGCGTTTGGGAAACTTCGTCGGGTCTTCTCATCATCGATCCCACAGTGCCTAAAGACGAAAGTCTTCAATGCGTGCGTCCTACCCGTAATGACTTACGGAGCCGAAACGTGGACACTTACGGTTCGACTGGTCCATAAGTTTAAAGTCGCTCAGCGTGCAATGGAGAGGTATATGCTCGGCGTTTCTCTAAGGGATCGCATTAGAAACGAGGTGATCCGACAAAGAACCAGGGTCATCGACGTAGCCCACAGGATTAGCAAGCTGAAGTGGCAGTGGGCTGGCCACATTTGCCGAAGAACCGATAACCGTTGGGGTAAACGAGTTCTTGAGTGGAGACCGCGTCTCGGCAAACGTAGTGTAGGACGTCCACAAGCCAGGTGGAGCGATGATTTGCGCAAGACGGCTGGCAGGAGCTGGATGCGAGAAGCCATGGATCGAACTAAGTGGCGTGAAATTGGAGAGGCCTATGTCCAGCAGTGGACTGCGATAGGCTGATGATGATGATGATGATGATTCAAAGTAAAAGAATTAATGAAAAACACGTCCCTAATAGGTTTGAACGCTATTTTAGTAATAATTGATGAGTCATTGATTGATCGTTAAAAATTTTAAATCCGATAAAGCATAATTTTGAATAAATAAACAACCACAACAATAATTTTATCAAACTGACTTTTTTTTGTATCAATATCGATATGAATGACGAGAAATAATTAAATTAATAGATGTGGTTATTAATATGAGTTAAATGCAAATAGTTTTTTATCTTCCAGGTGTTAATCGCCTTAGGAGGAAATATTTTTTACTGTAGTTTTAATTGGAAAACTATTATTTTTGTTCAAGAATATACTTAGGTATACTGTGTGTATTTCCCAGTTATTATTTTCGGGATTTACTATCGGTTTTGCAATTTGTTTTTCATTTAGATGCGGCTTCTAAGAAAATTTGTGTGCTGTATTAATTTACGATCGATATTAAAATACTTTTAAACGAGTAATTCTTGTATATATGGAACTTGAATCTTGGAAACGGCTCCCACGATTTTCATTAAATTTAGTAAACAGGTGGTTTCTGAGGGCGATAAATCGATTTGGCTAGGATTAATTATAACAAAAATTATCAACCACAAAGATCCGAACAAATGTAACATCAAGGTACTATATTATTATGTGCAATTTGTACATTATGTCCCTTTCTTTTCAGACAATTTCAACAAGATACATACTTGCATAAAATGGAAGAGTTTATAATCAGTTGATACATTGCCTGCTATTTTTTTGATTGTAATATTGTTAATATAGCTACAAAAGCATAAAACAACGAAACACAAGATTGTACTAGAATGATGATTCATAAGAAATATTTATGTGAACGACGTAGCGATGTAGCAAAACTCGTTTGAGAACTACATACTATAATTTTGTAATGATAATAATTGAATGGAACGAATAACTTGTGTCTTTTTGTTCATTAACTTTGGAAATATTACATAACTTTTTATTTGTGAATCATTAATATTGGTTTACAAGATTTTGAATAAAAACAAAGCAATTAAACGCTTTAAAGCAGAACAGCTGTGTGTGTTTAATAAAAATGATATTAGTTAAAAAGAATAACATAGCTAGGGCCGATATCACCAAATCCTGATAACGTCTCAGATAGTTAATTTGCCAGATAACTCTATGTAACAGATGAAACTTGCTGAAGTATATATGACTATCTGACATACTTAAATATCTTCATATAATACTTTTGAAACTAAAATATTTGACAGATAAATTCAATATACCTAGGAAAGACTATCAGGGACTTCATCAGCGTGAGGTAAACCATACCCTTAGACTTAAAAAAGCAGGCATTAGGACAGCCGACAGAAGTGAAAACCGAAAAATAACCCACGGGGGTATATCTATGTATATACTTACATATAGGCTGATGGAAAGCATTCGGTGACGAGTGCGCGAGTTCCATAATTTTTGTTACACACAAAAAAGTGCTCAACGCGCTTTAAGAAGTTAATTTGTCTCTTAGAAGATGTGTGTAAATATGTTTAAATCGTAAAAAGTCGTGTAATAAAACTGCTAACCTACATAATTGTTATATACTTACAATAAGTGACAAAGTCGTGATTACAGTCATGGCTTTTCTGCCATATTTATCCGTGAGCCAGCCCATGGGAGCTCCGAAGATAATCGCAGTTATATACGTCACTGAGGCTATCCAGGATATGTCTGTACTGGTGTATGGCTCCGGAGCTGGACTCTCCGGAGACTGCAGCACTGAGATCATAGGTGACAGCCATCCTTGCACCATTCCGAAGCTTAGCAACGGGATTGTCACTGCAGACAAGAACATTATTGCTTTAATTTGCTATTTAACAAGACATATTTTTATTTAACAACAAACTGGAAACCTTAAGTCTTATTCGTATACTAGCTGTGACCAGCGGTTCTTTTTGTACCTTTAAAACCGCGAGTGAGACGCGCGGCGAAGCTATTGAAAAAAGTAGCCTAAGGTACTCCTAATTACATCAGCTGGCAGATGCCAGTGAAAGTCCCGTCAAAATCGATACAGTCCATCCAGAGATTAGCCGGAACAAACAGAGAGACAGATAAAATTAAAAAAAACATGATAATTTGGTATATGTGCCGTATAAACATACATATGCATTAAGTAAAAAGACTTTAATTATAATTATTAGTATAGATGAAATATATATTGCGCTCTTAGAGACTCCGATATGAAAATTATTTTAGAATTAGATAGCCCAGTTATCGAAGAAGGCTGTATTTAATTATACTATAACTAAAAAGCGGCAAGGCAAACATAAGGACTGACATACTGCTTCAACTCTCGAAGAGCGCAATTATTAAGCAACTTGCGAAACACATGGTAACTTAAAAAATCGATCAAGTGCGAGATCAGACTCGCACACGAAGGGTTCTTTACTATTATTTATTCGCGCAGTTCCTAAGATACATTGGAGTCTTAATAAAAAGGTCCCGTTTTTAATCTTTAGGTACGGAATCGTGGAAAAGGTGAATTTAATGAAATCTAAATTATACTCCTATGAACGAACTTAATTCTCCCGTAATACTTTCGTGCAACGAACCATTAAATAGTAATAGAGGATGCTGCCTCTATTGTAACTACTATTAATGTAATGAGCAAATTATATTAATGAAACCATAAGCGCATCAAGGGTAGTTTGCAAAATTAATGCCGTAATACGTGAATAGCCACTTACACGCTATATGGAAAGGCCGTTGATCTACCTACCTACGTAATTACAGGTATAGAGACCGGCACGTAACTAGGCCAGATTCGTTAGATGCGCAGAATTCGTTTTTAGGTCCCTTTGGTGGATAGAGTTTATAGAGTTTTGAACAAGCGATTGGAGCTCCAGTCGACAACACTTCGATTTTGTTTATTTTAATTTGTTGCAATAAAGTGTACTGCGCGAATTTGCCCCCATCACGCTGAAATCTGGCTAAGTTACGTGTCGGTGCTTATAGCAGAGCCAAGCTGATTTCAGCGCGAACGGGCCAGCTCGACCAGGGCGGTCCTACCCTCGTACAGAAGAAGTGTTCTTGCTGTCATATTTCGTTGGTGAGTGCGAGTCCGGAGGCCCAATGATGCAGAAGCTTCACTAGGCTGCCATGGTGTGGGTCACCATGGTACGTTGTTGCGTTGTCTGCATTACCAATGAGTACGGTGACCATCACTCTTGGATTCCGTTTATGCTTGTCATCAGGCAGAGTAAAATCAATTTGGCAGGTCAATACAAAAAAAAGAAAATAAAAAACCTGAAGCTAATGGGTCTGATTCCCATTCATAACAAATAAATGTGCGGTCAGCACGTTTGTTCTGAGTCTCAGTGTAATTTAAAGTGACAATTACCCTTGGCTCCGTTTGCCTGGATAAATCATAGAGTTAAATGCTAACTCCACGTAATAATTCGTATCTTATCTTAGCCCCTTTTGGGCATATTTACCAAAAACATTTCATCAGTCATTCAGTGAGGGCTAGTAATTTTATCTGCCATTTTACAACTTTTAATAAAATTTATATAGCCTATGTCACTCGGGCTTGATTATCCAGCCTTGTCATAAGATTCCATCGACATCTAATTCATTAAAATCGGTTCAGTAATCTATACGCTACGATGGATCATACAGACATAAATAGACTTCCAAAACTACCTTTTCCTTTTAGCTTCGCCGCAGCTAGGTAACTAATAATCACAAATTTTTACAAAAAATAACCGACACCAAGAACTTTACCAAATTGAAATGGAACTAAACAAAAGTGATTCACCCAGTCGAAAGTTATAGTATAACTAAAAATAGAGTTGAATTGATACCCTCCTCCTTTTTTGAAGTCGGTTAAATATACTAGACTCAAAAATGCAATTTACTAAAATAAATCGATATAAGTCGTCATATTTAGGCGACAACTACTATGCGTATACGTATAATCTATATTTTCGAAGATATTGCTGTTGCTATAACAGTCATGGTGGACTCTGAAAAGCAGCACTGCAATGGGCCGTGCCTACTGCACGGAATGGTGAGAGTCCGCCTTTTTGTAAGACATGGCGTATATCTCTTGTTGCCATGATTGAATATTTTGTTAAAGAGGTTTGTCACGTGCAAGATATGTGGTGCAATTATTGTTTGTTTTATGACGGTTAATAAAGTAAGGTTATTACAAGTCATCAAATTCACCGATACCACGTTACGTAATTTGCTTGCCTGATTGACTTTGACATATAAAATGTTACAAGCCTCAAAAAAGAAAAAAAATACAATTGGATAATTCTTTTTTTAAATGTTTGTAAACTTATATTTTGGTTGTGTGCTGTTTTGCAAATAAAATATTATTGTTATTTATTATTATAATATTCTTCGATTTTGTAATATACCCTTTTTCACTTGGTGCCTTAATATTACACTATAAGAGTAATTCTGTCCAAACAACACCAAATCAAGTATTTTAGTATTGAAGGAAGTACAAGAATAAATTTTCAGCTAAACTATTCATATTTTTAACGAATTTCCGGAGTTCCAAGGTTTTTAAATTAATCTCGATTCACGGTAATTAAAGTTCGCTAACCTATTGTCGCACACTTCCTTAAAATGAATGGCAACCTTCTACAGAGATTCCTGCCGGACCTGTTAACAACACATGCTTCCGCTAGCACTTTTGTATGTTAGTCTCATAATCTGATATAAATACGACTACGGAACATGTGACGAAACAAAATGTATAAAAGTTGCCCTTATAGTTTGTAGGGTCCGTACCCAAAGGGTAATACGGGACCCTATTACTAACAATTAGCTGTTTGTCACCAGGCTGTATCTCATGAGCCGTGATAGTTAGACAGTTGAAAGCTCCCATACAACAAACGTGATTTTTTTCTCGATTTTACTTGATATTGATAACGGCAATAAGTAGACGTCTAAACACACCGCGCCATCTAGTCCCAAATTTAATAAAAATATACTTTTTTGCAATTTACATATTATACATAGAAAACACTGAAAATATATATAAAAAAGTTAAAATTGGAAAGTGACGCAGGCGAAGGTGTGTGCGCCAGTAAGCAGAATTTTTTATTTTTACATTAAAATACTAGTGTCATAGCCTTGTATTCTAAAATAGATTTGTCATTTTATTGCCAAAAATGTTGCGACAAAATCAAATATAAATGTAGAAATTTGTTTTGTCTTCTATAGATGAATCTTATTAGAAGCTAATGTTGATATAATACTAAGGTTAAGTATATTAACCTTATACTTAAATATAAAAAATATGATATATACTGTTTCATCATACTTAGTTGTTTGGGAAAATATTTTATGTAGAAGTATTACTATTTAAAAAATCGTTCAAGTTGTCTTGTCTGTCTGTCCCTGGCTAAGTTGACATTCTACAAACGTAAACGATAATAGAAAACCAAAATATCTATGGTAATGTTTTGTACTCAACGCTAAAGCACGTGATCAAAACAAAATAATAGCTAATAATACAAGAGATTAGAGGCGTTAGCGATTGCAGAAAAAAATTCGACGCGAGATTTCCAATTCATTACTTTTCACAAAATGCGTATGGAAGTAGCAGTACATATATATAAAAAATAATAAAATTTTTGTCGGCCTGCCCGGCGAATCCCTGGAACGGCTAAACCGATTCCAAAGGGACTATACGGGCAGATAGCTGATATTATAAGGAGTAATACTGCAGGGCGTTAAATAAACTTCTAAGGCTCATGTACACAAACGAGTTCTACGCTTTTAAAAAAAATGATTAGGCGGTAATAAACTAAATAATGCGGAAGTAATGGGTACAATGTATAGCTTGCGGTAATAATCAATTAAAATAATAAGTACCATTACAAAAAATATTTAACAACGACAGTAATAATTAAAATGTAATAAACGTTCAATCACTGTGATTTTCTTCTATTCACACGCGTTGAAATAATTGATCTCTTAAAGGATAGAAAATGAATTTTATTTCGTATAAATAGAGTTTTATTTTGTTTGTTTTATGAACCTTAGACGAATTTTAAAAAAAGATTACACTTATGAAGAAAAAAAATTTAAATTATTTTACCAACATCGACGCTGTCTATAAATACGTTCACATTAAATTATTCAGAAAACAACTTTGATATTTTATTATTGGTTTAAGAAAAATTTTACAAAACTGTAATCCTAATACCTAAAGATGTCACCCGGGTATGATGAAGCTATTGAAACCTCATCCTTTAAAATCCGTTCAGTAGTTTAGGCGCTACGGTGAAAAATACATAGCCTTCCTTTCGACTTTAGCGTAGTCGGGTAAAAAGTGAAATTAGAAATACGTAACAAATGAAACTCACACCGGCGCCGGCCAAACTATATAATCAATATATAGGTAAAATCGACCTTTTAATAGTTTTCCTTATGAACGCAACAGAACTCAAAATAATCATCATCATCACATAGGCCTCTCCAATTTAGAATTTGTCGGTTGAACGCGTTTTTCATTAATGTGTTGCGGTTTGCTTCACTTAACCTTTAGTGCTTGTTTGAGTTCAATCGGTTTATAAATTAAAAACTTACGTTAGTTTAAAGTCTAAGTGAAAACCTTCCTATACGCGAATGCATCTGCAGGCAAAATCTAGTTATATTCATACGTGTTAGAGAAAAAGGTTCCTTTTGGTATATAACAGTATAAATAATAAATAAATATTTCGGATATCTAACACACAACGCCATCTAGTCCCAAACTAAGCAGATATTTTGATATTTCGAACATCGAAATATCTGCTTAGTTTGGGACTAGATGGCGTTGTGTGTTAGATGTCCGAAATATTTATTTATTATTTATAAATATTTATTTATTATTATAAACTAAGCAGAGCTTGTATTATGGGTACTTAACAACTGATATAAATATAAACATATATACTTTTTTTTTGTAAATACTTACATATCATACATAGGAAACGCCCAAACTCCGAAACAAACATTTGTAGATCATACAAACATTTGACCCGACCCGGGAATCGAACCCGAGACCTTAAGAACAGCAGTCGCATACGCTACCGCTGCGCCACCGAGGCAGTCGAATAGTAGAATATGTAGTGAAAGTATAGAATGTAAAGACTGGCAATTAATCCATATCGAGATTCTAACAATAGCTTTGTTTCTTTATATTATTCGAACATTTGAGTCACCAACCCTTTTCATCCCATAGGTGTCGAAAGTGTCGACTAAAGGACAAACTATGCAACACATTCATTCACACACACAATTCTTACGTGGGAAAGCCACGCTTCGGCACGAATGGGCCGGCTCGACCGGACTGATAATACGGCCTCACAGAAAACCGGTCGGTAACAGCGTTTGCGCGTTCGCCGAGTGAGTGAGGATACCGGAGGCCCATATGCCATATCCAAAAGGCCGGCAACGCACTTGTGACACCGCTGGTGTGGCGGTTGTCCATGAGCGGCGGTAATGAGGTGATAAAACTGCTCGTATGCCCCCTGTTCCATAAAAAAAAACAGAACATTACTGCAAAGAGAAGACAAAACTTGAAACAAATCCTATACCAGCCCGTCTAGCTATTGGTATAGTAGGCCACAACCTCCTTGCTTATGTCCAGCAGTGGACTGTTAAAGACTGTGACTGTGGATGATGATAATTTAAATACTATTCAAACACGCTCTGTCAATAAGTAAAACCAATAATTTTTGTCATAAAATAATTTAAATAAACAATGTTCATATATATTTAAGGAGGTGTAAAAATTTTCAGTTAGTATATGAAACAAGGTCTTCAGTTATGGCAATTATTGATTGAATTCAAATACAACGGAAGTCTAGTTAAATATATGGCAATACAATGTCACACCGAGATTTTATTATAGTAATTATGTTCTTTAACTTTATGCATAATTCATGGACGAGGACTTCTTATTTACAAAATCTTTTAGATTGTTGCATAGAGCAACACAGACTACCGAAACAGTATATCTGCATTCTTTGGCAGTATCATACTTCGATAATTACATTACACTATTAGGTTCACCTGGTTCAAAATCAAGGTCATAATTATTCATTAGGTCATTTAACACGCGTTCAATTAGGACCACTTAAGTCATCATCAGCTTTATCATCATCATGGTGGACTACGTTAGGCTGTTGCCTAACGTAGTCCACTGCTGGACACACGCCTCTCCAATTGCACGCCACTTAGTTCGAGCCATGGCTTTTCGCATCCAGCTCCTGCCAGCCGTCTTGCACAAATGATCACTCCACCTAACCTTTGGACGTCCTTAAGTCAACTGTCTGCAAAGTTGAGTAACACATAGCAGCTATTATTCATAAATAGATTTATTATTATATAAAAAGTAACTGTCTAAGATCCCAGATTTCCTACTTCCCAGAGCGATTGTTTTAAGTATTTATTTAAAGTAAACCTTAAAGATTAAAAAAGTTTTATCTCTGTACTTCTTCCTCGTCTATGGTGGCGAAAAAAGTATGTTGTGTCAAGAGTTACTTATTAAAATAAAGTAAAATATAGATATCAAATGCAGTTATTATCGGGAAAAACGGTCTCCATATGATGTCATCCACATTTTTTATATTTTTTATCATTAATTCCATCACGACAAAGACTTGAAGACTTAGAATTGAAGACTTGAAATACTTGACATTGGCAGAAATAGCTGATCCGGCTGATTGCCATATCATCAAAAGAAGAAGAAGAGTTTTTATCGGCCTCTGATCACAAAAGAATTTAATCTCAACAGATTAGACATAACTTATTTCATAGCCCAGTTGCACTCGGTGATTAGAAACAATCATCGAGGGTAAGCAACGATGGCGCGGTCAGTACCTGGATGGGTGACCGCTGGTGGCATGTTACCATGAGCGTCTCCGTGATTCGGAGGTCACGTTAAGCAGTTGGTCCCGGTTCTTATCATACGATAACAGTCGTGAAGCTTAGTTGGAGGCCTTCGGGCGGCTTAAAAACATCCAACGGAAAGATTTACGTAGCCACAACGTATTCTTGCCAGTCCCCAACCCGCACTTGGCCAGCGTGGGGACGTATGGCCTTAACCCTCTCCTGAGAGGAGACCCGAGCCCAGCAGTGGGACATTATGGGTTGTTGTTTATTTTCACAAATGGACGCGGTTCTTGAGACAAGACCTACGTATATTAAATATAATTTTATACACTTAAACAGTGGAGATTTTGAGCTTCTCACAAAAGTTTTGGCCCAAGGTTATTGTCTGACACTTATGATACAATTTTAGAATAATATTCTACAAAACATATATAAAAATCAGCCATGTAAATTTCGGTTAAGTAACCCTTGATTTTAGTTACTTTTCTTACCTGGTGCCTGTCCAGGTGTCACTTTTTTCAAAAGCAAGTAGGTATTCAAATAACGTGAGACGCTATTGAGATCCTAAGGTTTCATCTATGTGAAAATAAGTTGCATCTGATCGGTCTGGGTTCTAACTATATAATGTCGACACCAACGCATCATTGTAGTAGTATCTGTGTGTAGTTTATGACGAGACTGCAATAAGCAATCAACATCTTCCTAGCCTTCATCATTTCCTAGATTTGGGATCGACTACTGGTTCAACCGGTTTTACCTGAATATCAGTTTTTACACGGAGCGACTGGCATAGGGCCTTCGCAACCCTGAGGGTGAACTGAATTCAAAGGTTGAACTTGACGGCTTTGACACACCGCCATATTCCAAACTCCGGGCTGCTATTAAGATTTTTTTGTAAGAAATACCTAACAGTAGTCCGACCCGGGAATCAAACTTTAGACCTTTTGATCTGCAGTCGCTTACGCTAACCACTAGACCAACGAGACAGTACTGAGGCAGACTGCACTAAGCAATAATGATAAAATCACAAACATAGTATATCAAAAAACAATTTATACAATATAAAATATGTTTTTTCATTTAAATAATAATTATATTGCTCTTAGACGTTAATATTCTTAATTTCTCCTTAATTGTTCCAAATGCATCTTTAATCACAAGACGAATAGACGGGCGACCTTGACCTTTTCGAGTACCTGCAGTAAGATTGCAATCTGTCTCGTTTACCGTCCGTATATCTTATCATATCACTCTTAAACCTATTCGTTTTCATTCCTCTAATAGAAATTTGTCCCGTCGTACTTTATTGTAACATTATCAAAGAATATTAAGGGATCGGATCGTGGGCTGGTCCAAAAGAAAATTAAATCATCGATTTTCAAATTCAATAATAAAATATTCTTATTTGTTACGTAATTCGGTTGTGAAATTTTGTTTTTTCTGATATACAGAAACTTAATATACTATAATACATTTCTACTCAATATTCTAAAGTTAAATTTTCACTTTTAAACTTTGTATAAATTGTATGCTTTACTTTTGTTTCACGTTTTATTATTGAGCGTTGCAAAAACATTTGCATCGCATTTGTAAAAAAAACATTTAAAGGACAATGGCAGGTTTGTATGAGACTTTTGTACCGTTTGGCGTATCTCATGGTAGGTATTGTTTTTACATTTATTTGACAGCTAATATCACCGAAAATCATTATTTAAAATTTCCAGTTTTTTAGAACATTACGTTAAAAAGTTAATTTAATTTTTAGATTACAATAAAATACGTGGATCACGATAAAAAAAGTTGAAATCAAAATTATTTGACTACGACTTTTTAGACCCGTCCATAAAATTTTGCTCTTTTACTAAATATATCAGTAAGCTTATTCATAAATATCGATTCAAACATTGTATCTTCTTCTTCTTCTTTTGATGAGGTGTTAACCAGCCGGATCAACTATTTCTGACAATGTCAGGTATTTAAACTTCAGATCTAAGAAGTCCAATTCTAAGTCTTCGAGTTTTCAAGTCTTCGTCATGATGAAATTAATGATAAAAAAAAAATTAGATGACATAAAATGGAAACCATCTTTCGAAAAACAAAAAGCGATCCCCAAGTTCAGACTAAGTAGATTTAAAGATAGCGTGTTTAGGACTCGTAGCAAAGCGTTTTGTTGATACAGTTGTAACAACTTTATAACAGAATTAAAATTATTTTTGGCACAGTACTGAAAATATGAAAAATTTATAAAAATAATTAAGAATACTAACAAAAGGTATAAATCTCGTAACTATTCATTACATAATACCAGCGGTACAGGATCTGGCATTCTCCATTAACTTCAAGTAAGTATGTGTCAAATTTGTTGATATTATGAAGTATGTGTACTTCCTATAATCATGGTCTTTTTTTGAGTACCTGTTTTATACATATAAGCAAAAATACAGTAATTAACTGTGAACTACTAGCTTTGCATATTATCTTTAGCTTAGCTAACCTTTTGTGGCAGATTATGTTCTTGTCAAATCTCAGTACCTAATGGAATGTGTCAAGAATCAATCTAAAGAAATTTAGTAATGGAGCAGTTGAACCTCAATTATTTGGATGTCGGTATAATTCGAAGTGTTTTTGTTTTTGAAGACAACTCCTTCATTATGAATATACGTTCCTGTGTCACGGGGATCTTTACAAACATACATGAAACGGACACAAAGTACACCCAGACTTAGAACAACAATTTATAGATCACACAAAGTGTTGTCTCTACATGGGACAACACTTTGTGTGATCTTCACTTTGTGGGATTTGAACCCACAACACTTGGCGCAGTAGGAAGCGGTGTGGCGACCGATCGCTTAAACCACTAGACCAACCGTGCAGTCGAAAGCAGTGCAGTTTTGGCTATACCAACATCAGAAAAAGCTATAAAATTGTACAGTTTAGCATATAATATTTATTATTTGATTAAGTTAAGGCCTTATGGGGCTGGCATACCCAAATAAGGTGCCTTAAAAATAAAGACCAAAAAAAAACGTCTCAGTACTACTTACGGTCTGTATAAGTTCATAAATAAAACAATTAAGTGCTAAAAATAGATGATGTACTGTGAGCCTTTTTCAACCATAGCCGCCAGTCTCAAAGAAGACCAGCTTATTACGCAGGAGATATTATAGTGCACAAGTGTGTGCGCAAACACGGGTGTGATCTCTGTTCCCTCACTCTCATAAACCGATGGGGTGGCTATTTGACACGACCAGGAAGAGATCAGTAGTTGACAAGGTCATTGACCAAATCCGTTCTGTATTGTCTCCGATTACACAAACGGATGACACAGTAAAAGAATTTAAAGAATTCCCACATAAAAAATTTCTAATCGCGTCTAATCTACTACTTTCTCCGATTAAAATAATATTAGAATATCATGGGACAGAGACGCGAAATTGCGGACAATAATATTTGGCGCCAGTAGAGTGCGCAGTTTATAACCCGCTATGTTTGACACAGATGTATAATAAACATTTTTGATAAAAATGCGTTGTAAAATAAATATATTTATCGGCTAAAATTTGTATCCTACTAAAATTAACGGTAGAGGCCATTAATGATTAAATCCGGGTTGCAATTTTATCAAATCGCTTAGAACGATTATCAACGCTGTGTTCGCTTCGCGTACTTGCAAATGATCAGATCCAAACATTATGCAAAGAGATGTAAATATTTTTGTTTGCATCCATAAAAATCGATCAGTTCCCGTGTTTCTGAGACATGTTTTAGTGATGATCGGTAGCGTGATATTTTAAAGCATTCCTCAATAATGGTTATCCAACACTAAAGGCCAGTTTCACCAGTTTTTGATAGCGTCAGATAGCTATCTGCCATATAATATAAAAATTTGTCATATAATATATTTAATCTATTCAAGACTTGTGGCTTAGTCTACCACGGATTTTATAGCAAATGGTGAAACTGGATTAAAGAATTTTTCAATTTGAACCAGCCCCTTAGTCAAAATACAAGTATTTCGTGTCTATTCTCTATCCACAATGGTTTTGGCCACGTGACTTAGTGTTGAAATGACATCATACCTATAAATTTGTTAAAATGTCAACTAGGGGAGGCTATAGTTTCTGAAATTAGTTCGATGAAATAAAACGAAATCAATAAAGAAAATTTTCAGATATATAATTTACTAGCAACCCAGCCCGGATTCGCACGGGTTTTGTAAAATATAATATAGTCTGAGAAGATCTTGGTTTCTAATGGAAAAATGATTTTTAAAATCAATTGAGTAATTTGAGTTGAATCGTATTAAACAAAAATCAAATAGTTCCACTTTATAATATTAGTTTACATATATAGTTCAAAGTCCACACAGAAAACCAACCTAAAACGTCAGGATTCGTGCAGTCTTGTTTCGTTGGTGAGTGCGAGACCGGTGGTCCAATGATGCATAAGCATCTCAGTAAGCGGTCATAGCGTGGATCATCATGCTGTATTGTAGCTTCATCTGCATTAGCAATGAGTATAGTGACCATTCTCTTATATTATGCTCATGTCTTCCATCAGGCCGATCAGGGTCACTTAGGCAAGCTCATGCATAACAAATAGAGTAACAACTTTTGTTTCAAAGTTACACTTGATAGGGCAACATACAAATGCCCATCGATGAGCATTGTGTGCTAAATATCTACTCCCGTAACTTGTAATTTTTGACGCTTCGCTTTTAAAATTATCATCAAAGGCTAGTTTTACTCGAGAGTGTAGCCGCATGAATTAAAAAATAATAATTCTGAGATTACATGGGAATACTTACTTGATATAAAACAGTTTCAGCAGTTCTGTTGCTAGTTGATACGATACATTTAATAAAAAATTCTTTGAAATTGACTATTTCGATTTTCTACCGTTGTATAATTTTGATGCACTCAATTGTTTTGTTAATATATTTGGAGCATCTACTTTTAAACTTTAGTTTGTACGGCGGAATTTTAGGAGGCATCGATTAATGCAAAAATACTGTGAATAATGAACTGCTTACTCTCTATTCACACCTTTTTTTTTTAAGTGTGGAAACCTCCTCGTACCTTCACCCCACCGGAATTTGCGGCGGGGCGGTGTGTCGGAATCGAACCGACTAAAACGACACGGTGTGCCACTCTGCGCCTGCGACGGTAGGGATCCGGGAACCGCCTTCTTATGCCATCCGGAACTCTCTGTTCACACCTATGTCAACCGAGTAGAAGGTTTGTGATGGTGCTTCGAATTTGTAAGAAATAAATTCATTTATTTGATCAACTTCGTCTTTAGTGCGTGATAGAATAGCCCTTCCTGGAAAAAAAATTAATGTCATAATATGTAACTAATATCGAAATATACTTTCTCAAATACTTCTTTCAACTTTTACATCTAAACACTAATATTTTTAAGACTTTGCGATTTGCTGCTTGAAATTCATCATTTCCTGTTGGGAGCAAGTCGTCTGAAAATTGTGTATTATCTTTGCTAGACGATACAATCTTCATATTGGTTTTAAGTTCACAATTCGTTATATGTGGCCAAAGACATTACAAAAGCTAGAGAAGTCGTCGTAAGTATGAATATGGAGTGGACGGTCCACCCACATTTTTCAAAAGTGCCACACTTTTGAAAAATGTGTGTATAAATTTTTAAAGGGAGCATCTAGAAAGAATATTATTCCTTTATTCCTATTGATTGATGACAATGACATATCATAATAAGAATTGTTCAGGATTCAAGCGACATTCATCTTGAATGACTTGTAAAAGTCTCGAAAGGTTAAAGTTTGTTTCTTATAAATACTTTATATTTAGATTATCAATCTATCTAATCTAATGGCAAGGTGAATCCAAAATCTTTTATAGATTTACCTGGGACTTCATTTTATTCAAATATAGCTTGACCAAATATAGTTTGATTGAAGTCTTAATTGTTTAATAAAAAATCTTGACTTGTATCAAGCAATATATCCTCAACCATGTTTAGACGAAAATTTTGTCAACGAAGATGTATGACAAATGAATATATAAGCGACTTAGCTGAACGGAATAAGGCAGTTTCAGAAAGCATAATTTCCTAATGAGAATCGTCTTAAAATAGACCCATTGCTTAACTAACTCATTGAAAAGTGCCGTAAGTTATAACTTGAAAAGAACTTAGACTAACAAAGAAGTGGAAGCTCGCTGCGATTACGCGCTTGAATGTTATTCTTAGGCCCGTCATTTTTTTGCGATAACTCTTAAGATATTGATTTGAATCATATGGTGTACGAGAATATATTAATAAGCACTAAATCTTTAACGTATTTAAAATGATTAGGATTACTACTATATCCGTCTAATTAGCTCTGTATTTACTACATTATACGTTACCAATTTTTTAAAACAGGTAATGGGTATAGTAAGTTATTCTTTAGCATAGATGATGTCGGATATATACCATCGCTGACTCTTTGTACATCAATGAAAAAGAATATTCCACCGTGCACTGTTTTGTTATATCTCAAAAGGTTTAGGCAGCGTTTTCATTAAAAACTCCCAGACGGCTGAATTTTCTCCGACAAATATACATTGTAGCCATAGTTATATAACCAGCCAGCATTATATTTTAGTCACTGTAAACAAAAACTTATCAATTTATATAAGTAAACCTTCCTCAAGAATAACTCTATTTATTGGTGAAAACCGCATGATTATCTGTGCAGTAGCTTTTGAGTTAATCACGAACATACAGACAGACAGACGCGGCCGTTGACTTTGTTTTATAATATGTAGTGATAATTCCCGTGTCACATTTTTACCCACGATGAACTCCGAAACTATCTAACCGATTTTCACGTTACGTGAGTGTTATGTTGACGTGCCTAAGATAGGATAGTAAACATCACGCTTATGCCATTAGCAGCCGAGCATGATTGAAAAGAGACGCAGACGAAGTTACGCGGGTCAGTTTGTATTAATATATATATTAAAAAAAAATATTCGTCGAATTCGTTTTATTGGTTCATGTTTATATGTGATAAGAGGCACTAATAGCCCGGTTGCACTCGGTAATTAGAAACAATCACCGAGGGTAAGGTACGACGGCGCGGTCAATACCTGGATGGGTGACCGCTGGTGGCATGTTACCATGAGCGTCTCCGTGATTCGGAGGTCACGTTAAGCAGTCGGTTCCGGTTGTTATCATAGGATAATAGTCATGAAGCTTAGTTGGAGGCCTTTGGGCAGCTTAAAAACATCCAACGGCAAGATTTGCGTAGCCACAACGTAATCTTGCCAGTCTCCAACCCGCACTTGGCCAGCGTGGGGACGTATGGCCTTAACCCTCTCCTGAGAGGAGACCCGAGGCCAGCATTGGGACATTATGGGTTGTTGATTGATTGATTTGTGTGATAAGTATAAATTACCTACGCCCCTGATTATGATGAACAATAATAGTAAAGCTATTATTGATCATAGACTATAGCCTATGAACAATAATAATATACCTATAGGTAATACTTATAATAATACTTCTAATAAATAAATATCAAAGGGTTAATGTTTATAAACTTGGTTTATGTTCATTAAACCTAAATAAANGCACATCAGTCCCCAACCCGCACTTGGACAGCGTGGGGACGTATGGCCTTAACCCTCTCCTGAGAGGAGACCCAAGCCCAGCAGTGGGACATTATGAGTTGTTGATGATGAAATAAACCATTACTGAATATAAATTAGTAAATAATTAGTTTTTATTATTATTTTTATTTTATTGCTCGTATAACATATGTACATAGTTAGGTACGTAGGTAATAAGCGGTTTTCTCGACTTTTGAAATTACCGGTATTAACTCACGGCTTCGATAGTTTTTGTAATACCTTTAATACGCCATGTCTGTACCAATATTTTCTCATATCAGGGGTTAGGGTTGATATCACTATATATAGGAGTCATATCACTTGATGAAAATGAACGAATGGATTGTAAATAGGATTATCAACATTAGTTAATAGTTCACCGGTGGAAGACTGTACTATGGTGGCCAAATGAGGGGGTATAGAGTTTGTACCAAATTTTCTTTCTCTTTGAAGTGATTTGCATTGTGCAGTATGCTCACTTAGGCCGGGTTCCCACTATCAGCAGATTTACCAGTGGCTAAAGCATTTTTTTAATTTATTCACATTATGCCGAATCCGGCAAAAATACCGAGCCCGGCATTTTAACCGAGAGTTTTGTCACTGCGCAGTGCCGGTAGAAAACCCGAACCGAAGTAATGTGAACGAGTTTGCTTCGGATCTGTGTCATCCACTCGCCCCGCGTTATTTTAACAACTTAAATGTCCGGTTTTTTGTGGGATCTGGTGTAATGTGAACACTGTTGTCTGGGAGATGGTTAAAGGCAAATTCACCGGTCCGGCACTATGAGAACCATGGTTCAGTCGCCTATTATAACACCTATTGGATGAGTCCCCTACTCATCCAATAGTGTTGTAATAGGCGATTTGCTTATTCAAAATTTTCGTTAAAAGTGTATATGATACATTAGATAAAACATGAAACATTTTTGGCCTTAAAGACACTTATTTGAATAAATAAAAAAATATTTCGGACTTCTAACAAACAACTCCATCTAGTCCCAAACTAAGCAAAGCTTGTATTATGGGTACATATATACCTTTTTTCGTAAATACATACTTATTAGACATAGAAAACACCCAAACTCTGATACAAATATTTTCAGATCATACAAACATGTATTCGAACCCGGGACCTCAAGCACAGCAGTCGCATACGGTACCACTGCGCCACCGAGGCAGTCATATGTTATTAACCGTGATTTTTAAGCAAGCCAAAACAATTTATTTTTTGCAGTCTCTTTATTTTTAAATCACACACGGAAATAAAACAAGTTTTGTGAATATAAACTGTGCATCTATTTATTCGGAACTTAACCTTTAAGTAATACTACGCCATCGAAATGTTTTGTTTCTTTTGTGGGAAAACCCCAAGGAAAGGCATGCTTTGGGTTTTTTCAGGTAAAGTGCAATAAAAGAAGACGTGATCTAAGGTTATATAAAAATACAAGCAAGTAAATGACAACTTTAACCATCCTACAATAGAATGTAAAATGCTTTGCGATTTTATAGGAACGTGCTTGAATTCATGTGAAAAGGGCTGAAGTGTACATTGAATTGTAGATGTGAGTGTGCACTTTTAAGGATTTCTCAAAATGCTGGTTTTAAGACGTTAAAAATATTTCTAATTCATCGTTTTGCTAGAAATATCCAATATATTCGGTATTTAAGTCCAATGAAGTCCCACCCAATCTCATCACTAGTTTTAAAGCTCGTCGACCGAAATATTTCTATATTTTTTTAAAATAAAATATATTAGAAAAATTAAAATATTTGAAAGTTAGAAAGTAGGTCGGTATAACAAAATTGCCGTTATATTCGCAGATCCAAACCTTCTAAAACAAATAACAGATCAAATTAATTCGTTTAACAGTGACAAGATTTGAAGAAGATAGAAAATATGGCCCGCAAAATTACGTAAAAAATAAATAAATGAATAGTTTAAAAAAAACTAAAACCCAGTTTTGTAAATACTGTAATAAAAATTTGTAACCAATTTCACTCAGGCAATTACTACGAATTACTCATTGAAAAGAAAAAAACTAATATATAAGTTAATAAGTTTAAAACTACTATATGTATAGGATCACGGCTAAATTAAAAAATTAAGTTATTACGCATCTATTGACACTTCATATATTAAAATCGGTCCAGAACTGTAAACGCTGCGGTGGAACATTAAAAAATATATAGCCTTCCTTTCGTCTCATTTTGATTTTGCTATATTCGGGTAAAAATATGACGATATACCTCACAGGCATTGCCTTAAAAGCATAACATACATATGGATAGGTACCTTACCAGTCTACTGTCGCCCATATTTTTTTTATGAAATATAAGGCAAACGAGCAGACGTATCGCCTGATTGTAAGCGATTAGCGATCGATGCCAGCAACACCAGAGGCGTTGTCGCCCTATCGGGGATGGGGGGAGGGGTTGGGGTAAGGGCCTCCATTATCCTGGTCCGGATGGCGTAAGAAAGCGGTTCCCGGATCTCTCCCGTCTCAGGCGTAGAGTGGCACACCGTGGTGATTTAGTGGGTAGTCTGGCGAGTCAGTTAGGAGTCCCACACAAAGCGAACCCCCCGTCCCCGCGGGGGGGGGAGTGAGTGAAGTGCGTAAAGGCATTTCACCACATCAACAAAAAAATGGGCCTCCATTATCCTCAATCACCAGGTGAAACACAGAGCAAGCGCTGTTGAACACCGGTTTTACGTAAGGCCGGTCGAGCCGGCCCATTCGTGTCGAAGCGGGGTTCTACCACACTATCACAATATCACATATCTATGGACTTTATTAGTTTACTACTGGTCATATTACCATCTAATTAGAAAGGGAATTTTGGCGTAAAGGTTATTTTAATTATTCCTTCCATTTCCAGGTTGTTACGACACACGGAATGAACAGTGGTGCTGATATTCTTAATTCCCATCACTCAGATAGACCGACTTGATCGTCTTGTTTCAATGTAATTCGTTCCAATGAATTAAAATCTGACTAGGTATGTATATCCGAAGCGCCAGGCACTTATAATCGTTCACGGTCACAGATTCCAGTTCTGTTGCATAAAATTAACGTTAATATGGTTCCCATCTAGTAATCATAAATTAAAGATTTACAATCTAATTCAATGACAAAATATACAAAATACAGTTATGTAGACACACATTTATGAAGAAACTTGCAATGTTACCTTTTTATTGATGACAAATGGCCTTAAGTAACTTTTTAAGGCCTTGCTATATATTGATTAATGTTTGATTAGAAAATGTTTACATAATTCACTGTTACAAGGGAATGTTTACATTTTCAATTCGATTATCTTTTGTTTTTGTTACACAGAGAAATGAAAGAATTTTGTTAGGACTTACAAGGAACCCTCATAGATTTATACTATCCCTTATAACAGTGCTTAGTCGGGCTGTCGCTTTTCTGGGAGAGAGCATCCGGGCGAGTATGTAATCCGAGTTAAAAAAATATGGTTTTAGGCGGTGATTAAAAAAAAAGACTTATTGAGTTTCTTATAAGTGTCGGGTTTTGAATTGTACAATTTGGAGAATTCGCCGTTTTTGCCCAACTTACCAAATTTTAGAGATAACAGCGGGAATTCTCCTATGTCGCGGGGACTTTACCATTTGTACATGAAACGGACACAAAGAACACCTAGACTAAGAAAATCCGTGCATTCAAAATATTCAAAAATGTCGGTTACTGTGATAAAAAGTGACCTATGTCCTTCCTCAGGAATCAAAGTATCTCCATGACAAAATTTCATTGAAATTTGTGCAGTGATTTAGCCATGAATGCGAGATAGACAGATATTGGTATAGCATCAATATCGCTATAACACGCTATTAGTAGCTTCACTTGAAAGCTAACTTTGCAAATAATTCAAGTGTATTCGGATTACATATTTTATTTGTGTGAACATTCAAACCTTAATTAGTTAGAAAGGTTAATTATTATGCCTTATTGCTATTCATTTACAAGTTCCCCTATCGATAATGTGTTACAGTGTCACAAAAATAACTGTTTATAGCTATTTTATCGAACTTATGATTCGGAGAAATATGAAAAAAATACGCATAATATTAAGGAAAGCTGTTCTTATTGTATTCAATATAGACTATAAACAAAGTTCCCGTAGAACTATACAGTACCTGGATGACTAGTATTTATTTATTGGTAATTTTTCTTAAACTGAATCGTCACTGAAATCCCCTGCATACTAAATTTCTTGAAAATTGTTGGGGCCGTTTTCGATTTAGATTATATTATATACAATATACAAGAATTAGTCTTTTAAAGGCATTAGATCAACTTCAACTTTTGATTAATGGCTCTATGGTATGACCACAATTTTGCCGATGTCATCATCAATCACAATCATCTTTTTTAAAGGCAAACTGTCAAAGGATTTATTGTAGAGCTGCTGTAGAGCCGGACAGGTATTAGATAAAACAATAACCTGACATAATTATGAAAGACAGATGTACGTCTGAAAGTATCAATGGTCGCCTAATATTATGAGTAATGATGACAAATGTAGTAGTTGATTTTGAAAACTTCAAATCACTTATAATATTAATATTTTTTTTTTGTAAAAGTAATTGCACAAAAAAAGATGCAAAGTCAATTACTGCCTAACGATTCAGAATACCCACTTGTTTTTGATGCAAAACCGAGAATAATTAGTTAATTGCACATATGAACATCCCATCCCACGCGCATGTTGAATTGGAAAAACCTGTGAGCCGAGACACGGCGTACCTAGTACCTACCGAATACGATATAAAAAGAAAAAAATGACAATCATAACGACTGCCGCTAGAAGCGAAAACTTATTTTCAACCTATTATTATAAACTTATTTTGTAACTTAGATTGTTATTTGTAAAACTGATGTGTAAAATTAAAAATATTATAACGTTTAAATTAAAATTATCAACATTAAACATTAGCATGTCGGTGAGGCGTACCCATAAGATTTTCCTGTACCAAAAAGTGCTAAAGAAGTTTTGTGACGTCAGTATGACAGTAACGCGTGACGTGGGGACGCGAACTCGTAATATTTTCACTTCAAAAACATTTTGTTCTTTTTAAGTTTACCAGTTAGTTGTAGTATGCATAGATTATAGAATAAATTGCATCTTTCATTCATTTTTTGGATTAGGCACTACATCGAATTCAAATTAAAAAATTCAATCGGTACCTAGTATTTTTTGTGTTTGAAATGTGTAATAAATTACATGTGCAGTTCGTGTAAAAGGATGTTTGCCTAAAGGGAAGCTTACTTAAAAGTTATATAGTTCCCGTACTCTTCCAATTATATTTTTTCGCATAACTCTGTATTTAAACAATAGAGATGAACATAATATCGAGCTGTATATACACATATATTTTTATTTATTAAAACTTTACATCCATTTGAACATTGGCTTATTAATGCCCAGGGCGTTCTCTTCCAGGTAGGTCCATAACGGTTACATAATCAATAAAAATGAACACATATATACAGAATACACACATAATAAGTATATATATACATATATTTACATACATATGAATATACATAAATATATATAGGAGCTGGATGCCAGAAGCCGTCACGAACCAAGACAACTCGAATCTAAGGTGAACCAACTAGCGATTAGTAATTTCCTATAATTGCGTGGAAAAGGTTTAGACTTTACGTCGTGGCAGGTAGTCATACAAGTTATTGTTAAAAAAACGAGTGAGGCGAGTTAATTGATAGTTCATTATTGAGGGAACTAAAATCACAATCTCAGGCTTAGCCGTAAGGATCCCTGGCTTCCGTTTATAATAACCTATATCTTGTTAAAATTAGATATAGTCTAGTTATTTTTTTAGTATAACTGATGCAATAGTATCATTAATACGATCGTTTTTTCAAGTTTTAGCTCTCAATAAGAAGAACAAATACTCTTTTTAAGTTACCTTCTAGAACGAACAACAAACAATCTCTAGTTAAAACTGGAGGTAGGTTATTCAAATGGGCCGAGATCAACAGGTACCAAAAATATGCAAAGTTGCAGTAAAAATGCGTCGTAAATAGTTAGTAGCTATATTATTACAATGCGTTTACCGTATTGTTACCACAATGATGTCCTTACACGTTGTCTATTACAATTAAATCGTAAATTACCAAGATTACCCAACTCACTCAAGTTGCACATATTATTTGGTAATGTTGGTATCCTTAGGATTGAAATACATTTTAGAAAAATAGAAAACAAAAATACATATTAGAAACAACGAGCCTAATTTAGTTAAACGGGTTTTGAATTTATTTACTAGATCGAATTTTTAACAGAAATATTAGTATTTAGTATCGCCCTTTAAATACCACAAGATTCATTATCTTGTCATGTTTCATTATCTTTGTGTCTTTATAAACATATATCGACAGTTTGTTTTGTTGCAGTGTAGTTGTAGCAAATCAAATACATACGTGTACAATATGCTTGAACTCCAGAAGTCTAATTTCACTTTCATAAATAAACTTGATTGCCTAATTTTAGTTTCTTTGGACGTTAACTTATGTATATTTATATTAAAATAGTTAAACTTGTCTGAACGGAATCTGTACTTTGGTTAACCGAATCTTACAAAAAAACGAAATGAAAAAACATGTAATTATTTTTATCAAACCGAACCAGGTATTTTTATGATAACAAAGGTCAAAAAATTTCATTTCATTCTGTTATAAATACCATAATTTTAGCCGAAAGACGTCCATTGCTCGACATATACCTCCCTCAAAACTTAAAGCAATCAGGGGCGTGTAGAGTGTGCGGTGCACACGGGCGCAGAAGTGTTAGGAGCACCGGCCGCAGCGCTTTTAAGCAGGGCACTAACGTGGATACTTTTGAGTCCTGTGTCAGCTACTGATGGAGCAAGCACTTTATCCGCGTGTAGGCGACTTTTTGTACACACTTCCGTTCCTTTTCACAAAATCACCACAGATTACATAAAAGAAAGAATAAAAAAATATATAAATGTTCTAAAACTAAAACGCAAAAATCATTTGAGACATATTATAAAATTCATTATTGCAAAACTTGATAACTGATAATCACTCACAGAACCTTAAATAAATAGATACCTATCGCTATGCAATTTTTACATTAAGAAAAGAGAAAAACAGGTTATTAAATAAAAATATTGAAGTTCATAGCGTATAATTAAAATATATTTTGAAGCAAATTTTGAACTTGCTTGCAAACATAATCTTTTTTCTTCTAGCTGTAAAAAGGATGTGATAAGGAAAGGAAGACGAGAGAGAAACCAGCAAACATGATGGAAAACGCATACCTCCGACAACACAAACGAAACTCAAGGAAAGGGGGAATTTTATGTTTCAGTAACGTTAAGCTACGAAACAATAATATTATACCGTTTTCTGTGCTTAGTAGCAACAATTTTGATAAATACTAGTAATAATAGTTTTTGTTTAAAACTAATGACGAATCCTTACCTATGATATACAGATAGAATGATAATAAACGTAATTTTGATGTAAAACCTAAAAAAATATAAGTCACTATAGAACAAGTTCATTCTAAAATATACCGTTACAATTTTAAAATACCGGATTTACATTATGGCTTTGTTACGCTATTGTCAACTGTAAAGTACTGTTATATATAATTTTCTATGTCTTAGAAACATAGAGCAATGCGGTAGGAAGTAGCCACAAGCAGGCGTTCCCCTCTGTCAAAGTCTAAGTGCAAATGGGCCTACGCCTTGCACTGTTATAACACAGAATGTATTTATGTGTGCGTTTGCTTGTTTTAAATTTTGAATGTTTTGTTTTTTAATTGTTATGTATGAGTACGTAGTTACAGGCGATTGAGTCTGTAAGTAGTTCAATTATTGGTTTTGATCAATGGTCCATATCCATTTGGGTGAATGGGGGTTGGGGTCTGGCAAGACAACGTAGTGGCTATGTAATCTTGCCGTTGGATGTTTTAAGCCACTCAAAGGCCTCCAACTAACCTTCACGACTGTTATCCTATGCTAATAACCGGGACCGCCTGCTTAACGTGATCTCCGAATCACGGAGACGCTTATGGTATTATGCCAACAGCGGTCACCCATCCAGGCACTGACCGCACCGTCCTACCCTCTGTGATCTAATCACCGAGTGAAACTGTGCTAGCGTTTGAGCGCCTCCACGATACAACATTGATACTTAAAAACAAATTTGTTAACGCTTTATAACACCACTGAAGAAAAAATATACGTAATTGGCAAAAAGAAAAGCAGAGGGGTTGCTCAGGTCAGCTAGTGTGTATTAAACTAATAGTACACACTGTCCAAAAAGGGTTACTGTTGTACGATCCGTAAATATTTCAAATTATTTTAATTATATCTTTCTAACCATGGTCATTCACGGTTGCCTTTGCCCTTTCGTCGATAAGGCCGCCATTTTTACTGGCCTAGCATTAAGCATAGTATTATCTGGGGTACAATAAAGATACGTATATATTATTCACCTCTGCCGAAAAACGACCACAGCTGGATATTTACCTACGTATAAAAATTATAAATATAACAATAAATTAATCAACGCTTTCAGTTCTTACACAACACTCATTGTAGGGACCTGAGATCATCAGAGAATTTGAAACTAGCAATACCAAAACATTTCACCCAGTTTACAGATAAATCTTTTACTGTGCATGGATATCTGCCGAGACCTCAACCCAGTATAGAGTATCACTAAAGCGGCCTCACGGAAGCTAGGTGTGTTAAACAGGGTGAGACGGTTCTTCTCGCCCGGGCATCTGTGTCTTCTTTACAAGACCCAGGTTCGCTCGTGCGTGGACTGTACTGTTCTCACCTTTGCGATGGTGCCACACAGTACCTGTTTGACGCTCTTGACCGGTTGCGGCGGCGAGCAATCCGTATTATCGATAGTCCCGAAGCCACCGAGACCCTTGAGCCTCTACAGTTGCGTAGAGATATCGTCTCCTTGGCAGTCCTCTATCGCCTTTACCATGGTGAGTGTTCTGAAGAGCTCTTCCAATTGATCCCCCCCTCTCCCTTCCTTTACAGAACAACACGTGCCGGCCTTGGAAGTCACCGCTTTAAAGTGGAAGACGTACATTCTCGTACTCATCGCTTCGGTGCTTCCTTCCTGTGCCGAGCGGTCAAAACCTGGAACTCACTGCCAGCGCACGTGTTTCCTTCCCACTATGATCCCGGGTCCTTTAAGCGGGGCGTGAAAAAGCATCTCACCAGGCCGCCATAGTGTGNGGGACCAACGGCTTAACGTGCTCTCCGAGGCACAGCCGGGAAACACCGCGGTATTCCATACAGCTGCTATTAAGAATTTCTTGTAAGAACAACCCAACAGCAGTCCAACCCGGGTATCGAACTAAAAACCTCTTGATCTACTGTCGCTTACACTAGCCACTAGACCAATGAAGCAGTCATTTAAACACTATTAAAACAGTTAAAAAAGACGGAAAGTGGATAAAATATAAATGAGTTCATTAACACTAACCGTTTCTACGTATTATTATAAAAATAACATAAATATATATTAATTTTCATTCATAATTTCAGCTTTCCCACACTCGCTTTAAAACAACCCAGCTACCTACTTATTAATCTTCATGAAAATAAAGTTAAACTCAGGACTGTAAAAAACTATATAAATGTAAGTGGAAAATAAGTATGAACTTATCTGTAAAAAGTAAGCAGAAAAAATAAAATTAAAATTATTTTTAAATGTATTTCATAATTAGATTTCTTTTAAATTGAAGATGTTTACGTTTATAGGGATCATCAGGGACATAATCTCAATTTTTGAAATCTCTATGTATTTTTTACAAAGAATCGTACCATAGTGTTTTTATTTAACAATATGCAGTTTATAAATCAGAAGAATTCTGAAAATGTTGATATAATTTTTATTAGTTATTTATTTGCAAAAATTTTTAAAATAAGAATTAGTTGTTAAATTAAAAAAAAAAACAAGCTGATAACTGTAGACTATTAAACGTTTAATTCTATTATATAAATTTAAGATCAAATTAAATACAATAATTGTAATTACATAAACTACCTAGTACCTAGGTTGTAAACAATAGTAATTTTTCTAGTTTTCTTTCCTTTAAACTTTTATAACTTACCTACATAATTTAAAAAATAATACATGATTCTTTATTCAATAAAATATTAAATATTTAATCTTAATTCCGCAAAAAACACTCAAAAATAATATTAAAATCGTACTTACAAATAACGGCAAACACATATTGATTAAGCCGTGTCCCCTTAGCCCACGTAAAATTTCTAATTAAAAAGTTCATTTCTTTTTTTTAAACACTCGTATTGTCACTGGTAAAGTTTTATACAGCCAAGCGCGTCAATGGCTTCAACCGGACTGGCGCGTAAACACGACAACAACAAACCACATAATTACAGTACGATTCAAATCTTGATTCTGTCAATGTGATACTATTATTTACAACTGTGATCAGAAGCAATAATCAAAAATGCACACTTTGGTCATCGCGACGTAAATATAAATAAAAACCGTTTTGGAAGAGGTGTAAATTTAAAAAATATATATTACATATTATGTATTTCAGATGTTTATGTCATCTGCTTTACTTTTTAACCGACTTCGGCGTGTTCAGAAGGTAGGGTAATAGTTTATCTAGTCTGTGCACGTTTGTAACTTTGTACGTCCTACCGCAAATACTATCGATTTTAATGAATTAGGTCTCAATTCGTAGATGCTATATAATTTTATCAAAAGTCTGCACGTAGTCGGGTTATAGTTCTTTAAAAATTTTAAATATTATTTTATTTCTCCTTATGGCGACGAATTAAAAATACGTATTGTCTCTATCCTTAGGTACTGATCAGCAACTACGTAAGACAATTTTACTGCAAAGTGAATGAAAACTTGAAAAAAATCCTATATCAATTTGTCTCGCCAGTGTGGTATGACAAGCCAAAACCTCCTTTCTGCGGGAGGACCTTTGCCGGCAGTGGTCTGTTAAAACCCGTTAACATCACCTCATACGGTGAGGATAGGACAAATCGATATTTCTTCATCAACCCATAATGTCCCACTGCTGGGCTCGGGTCTCCTCTCAGGAGAGGGTTAAGGCCATACGTCCCCACGCTGGCCAAGTACGGGTTGGGGACTGGTCGATATTTAATTTCTTTAATTTCCTGCACTCGACTATATACACTTTTACTGTGCCAATTTTTTTTTCATTTCTATTTTTGGAAATGAATATTTTGTTATTGCCGAACATTTTCCTGCGAATCAATCTAGATTTTAATGATTAATTTACAAATAAAACCTTAACTTATCTCTTAATACCAAACACACAATTACTAAACTGAAAAGGTATTATGTTTTAGTGAATAAAAAATAGGGTCATAAAAATTTAAAGTAGAAATAAAAGAAAATATTTCGTTTAGAAAAATAACTAATTTGCCAAATGATAGTAAATGCTCGACAATAAGTTGATAATGGCGAGAATTTCATTATCCAGTTACAAGACAACATAATAAAATTTTACAGCCCAAGAACATCTCTATTTACTCTTAACTATCTGCACACAGGTTACACAGGACTGTTAAAAGACGTGGGACTGTAGACTCCGACCGTTAATTAGGTACCTAATAATATTTTGTACAAACTATATATTGCCTTCCTACCTTCGTACTAGGATCACGGCCAGTAAGATAGACTTGGTTATTAATATTATTAATAAACCATATCTTTCTCTTGAATCTCAAACGGGGGAAGAGGCTGAAGAGACAACCTAGATGAACTTGAGACTCTTAATGCGGGTGTCCAACAACTATCCGTAAAGAATTTATACTACCCATTGTCAGCACTTGACGGAACTTGTTAAAATATATTGTAGAATATTAATATACTCACTTGTACTGTGTATATTTCTTTATTTTGGGACACCATAGCCTTTGATGATGCCAGAATGTCCATAGAAGACTTCGTATGCTACTATAACATATCTGAAGTTGGTACACGTTATCAGATTCATTTGATACAAACTATAGTCATACTAACAAAACTTAGCTCTGTAAGTAAGTAGGTTGAAGTTGCAAAGACGCGGTCTCCACTCCGTACTTAGCAGACGTAGCTTGGTGCGCCCTCTGGCCATAAGGTGGGACAATTTGCGTAGAAGGGCCGGTTGCTTCCAAAACTAACCCTTTGGAACCCAGAACCTGCTTTCTTATTCTTTTGGAATTCCTAGTAATTAGACCAGTTATCACATCCCTCTCCTCATCAATAGGCACTGGTCAGATATAAAAATAAAACCTTAAAAAAAAAACTATTTACGTAGGTATTGGATTTGACCCAAACAAATAAACAAACACACAGAGCAAGTTAAAAAGTGTTTAACGGATATTCACCGCTAAAAAACCTAATTTGCAATTTTTCAATATTTTTGTACTTACTATTTTGTGATATGTAATTCAAATTCAAAATCATTTATTCAATTAAGACACTAAGTGACATTTATGAACGTTAAATGGAAGCTACAGATAAAAAGCATAGATCGACACAAACAGACGCCAGATGCGCTCATAGCCCAGTTGCACTCGGTGATTAGAAACAATCATCGAGGGTAAGCAACGATGGCGCGGTCAGTACCTGGATGGGTGACCGCTGGTGGCATGTTACCATGAGCGTCTCCGTGATTCGGAGGTCACGTTAAGCAGTCGGTCCCGGTTGTTATCATACGATAACAGTCGTGAAGCTTAGTTGGAGGCCTCCGGGCGGCTTAAAAACATCCAACGGCAAGATTTACGTAGCCACAACGTGTTCTTGCCAGTCCCCAACCCGCACTTGGCCAGCGTGGGGACGTATGGCCTTAACCCTCTTCTGAGAGGTGACCCGAGCCCAGCAGTGGGACATTATGGGTTGTTGTTTTGTTTAGACGCCAGATGTACTCTATTGTCAAAATTGTACGTATACAATGTGATTTGAACCGAACATTTTTCTCATTATTGTTTATTTCACTTATACATCCGTGAGAGACCGATAAACTTTGCATATTTAAACTATTAACTGCTGTAGTTTTGAACAACTTATAAAACTGATGAGGTATTCATTAGTAACAAGAAAACACCAGTTAAACTCTTATAGTAGTCTAATTATATTATAAAGTACTACACTAACAGAAGGTAAGTGTGATATAGTTAACCGACTTCAAAAAAGAGGAGGTTCTTACTTTATTGTTTTTTTTTAAATGTAAGTATGTATACTGTTTTCTCGTCAATTATAGATTTTGAAAATTCCTTTTGCTTTCGAGGTGGTCCCATTGCCACCGTGATGGGGTCCCAGGAAAATCGAAGGAATCCCTCAAATTTGTTAAGTCTGTACTATGCTTTTCATATATTTTCTAAACCTCCAACGGTATTTTCATTGTTTCATAATGATGAGCTGATAATAGAACATACAACTCCTTGACGATTAGGAGTTGGAAGATAAATCTTTAAAAGTCATGTGTATGTATGTTACTTACCTTTAGTCGTATTCTTTCAAGTTGTTTAGATAAGCTGGTGATGGAAGGTAGAGCTCCTCAACGGTTAGGAATTGGATCACATTTCTTTCATTTTATATATGCAGGTACCTATTTATTTTTGATTGGAACATTTTTGTTCCTAATCTTCCGGAGCTGCCAGAATCGGTGTAGTTTTTTTTTCACTTTGGCAGTCTATATTTATATTTAAAAAAACTGGCTTTCAATAATCACATATAGTACACAAGTACACAAAGTCCTGTCGACTCACCGCAGAGCCTTTGTGCTGTATATACACGGTAAATGCAAACGAAGCTATGATGTATAATTTATCATCATTATTATTATCTCAGCTCGAGAAATCCCTCTGCTGGATGTAGGGCTCCAAGCTCTCCATAACAACCAATTCTGTAAATATCAAACTATGAATATTAAGGTATAGAGGGCTTAATAGTGTGGTAACGGATGAAGAAAACCTACATTGTTACCACCGCTATCCATTCCATGGATTTTGTTGGAGCCGACTAAGTGAGCAAACTGTATAGGACAACATCACTGTATTATCAACCGGCCTGGCCAGCGTGGCCAGCACCTCCATTAAAGGAGAAGCAGCAGATTACTGCGTTATCGTCCTTTGTGTGATCCCCAACTCTCTCCAAAAAATTTTTAATATTCTTACGGTAACTTCACACACTGAAGTGTAATCGGTGATATTTCTTTCTTGCATCACTAAGGCGCTCATAGCCCAGTTGCTCTCGGTGATTAGAAACAATCAACGAGGGCAAGCAACGACGGCGCGGTCAGTACCTGGATGGGTGACCGCTGGTGGCATGTTACCATGAGCGTCTCCGTGATTCGGAGGTTATGTTAAGCAGTCGGTCCCGGTTGTTGTCATACGATAACAGTCGTGAAGCTTAGTTGGAGGCCTTCGGGCGGCTTAAAAACATCCAACGGCAAGATTTACGTAGCCACAACGTATTCTTGCCAGTCCCCAACCCGCACTTGGCCAGCGTGGGGATGTATGGCCTTAACCCTCTCCTGAGAGGAGACCCGAGCCCAGCAGTGGGACATTATGGGTTGTTGATTGATTGATTGATTGATTGATCACTAAGTAAACTTACTCTTATATTAGTAAAACGATGTGACTTTTAGTGAGATGGTAACTAGCCAGAACAGCTATTTCTGCCCATGTTCAATTATTGATACTCTTCAATTATAAGTCTTCGAGTCTTCAAGTCTTCGTCGTGATGAAATTAATGATAAAAATTATAAAGAATGTAGATGACATGAAATTGGGACCGTCTTTCGCAAGAACCAAAAACGATCACCCCTTCAAGAAATATATTTTTTAATGTATGAGATGACGTCTATTTAGTGTGTCATATCTAATTTTAGTCAACCTCCGGCGTTCAGAAAGTCGTTGGACAGAACAAAAGATACTTTTTATTGCTTTTTTAGTTGGAGTGTTTTCGAACAACAGAATGACATAATTATCTCCTACTGAACGCAGGTATCCCCAGGTATCGTAGGTATCGTAAGTCCATCGCGTCGAATCTTAGTGAACATATTTTTATAATATTCAATAACTCTAGTTTGAATAGACAAACCGACAAAAGAATTGCTTCGTAATGGGTCTTGGTGAGGTCGCAGTTCAGTAGGCCTTAATGTGCTGAGGCATGACTCTAGCTGTAATGCAGTTATTGTACCTAAACTAGGTTTCCAAAAGTCATAGAGAAATGCCCTATGCATTAAGATCACCTTTGTATTAATTAAATCCTTTGAAAACGAGTTCAAGTAAATAGATCAATATATTAAAACACTTATTGTGCACAGTCGTTTATTTGCAGCACCGAATACTTAAAATTATATTTATATTTACATTTATGAAAAAATAAAACAATGATTGTGTGCAGTTATTATAAATATAGCAAAAGAATAAAGATAAAATTAACCCTAGATAAGCTGGTACCCAAATAACCAACTTAAAACTGGCACATTAAATATTTATCAAAAAAAAAACAAAAGTGACTTGTGCAACTAATAGATTTTCATTACATAATAAATTCATATTTTTTGTAGATAGATGATTTTGCCCGCATAATTCGAAGAGTGAAATTAATTTTTACTATAGGTAATTCTAGATAGATAGGTATTTCTAGAAAATAAAAATAATGGCATGAAATCGCAATAGACAACCAACTCCACATTCGTATCTACAGTATTTTCGTTTATTTTTATACAATCAAAATAGTTCACTTAGTAGTACCAATGTCTTGTCAATAGAGGCGCCACTAACACAATTAATATTCTCTGTTTCGTTTTTTAAAACAAGGGTATTAGTTTTAGCTTCCTTATTAGGGTCGTCATCATCGGAGATGATCAGTTTTTCGGAGTCCACTTCTGGATGTAGGGCTAGCCTTCCACAACAACCAGCATTGTGCTACCCCTCATCTTAAAGCTTCTCGGGACCTTCACCAGGTCGTCGATCCAAAACTAGGGGCCTACTCACTCTAGAAAATATAATTAAAAAATAAAACATTGGCGTTGAACTAACCAAAGTCACACCATGTGCCATCACGTTTGTGTCACTAAAACTGTCAAAAACAGGGGGGGTAGTTTGGTATCTTTTCACAAAAGAATGGATAAGTAACTTCACAATTGCCATCGCTCAGTAGTCCAGTACGGAACAAGACTTAGTAATATAGATTTTAAAACACTGTATAAACGATTTAATATCGTTTAAAGATTGTGGCGATCCGAAGCGATGTGAGTCGTTTGGTGGTAATCTTCTCGAAGTATTTTGCAAGAGACTTGTTTCTATAGTATATAAAGCTATAAAAATTTATATATAAACTCAACGTTTATATAAATGGTTTCATTTAACTATTTGATGAGCATTAGAGCTACAAACAATTAGTATGTAAAGTTCGAATGTCCGCTCGCCTTTTTACTTCTTACATTTAGTATTTTGGTCATTCGTTATATTCAATGTACAAAAGCCTCGTGCCTCGAAGAGAACGTAAAACCATCGGTCCAAATCTCTTCTTGGTCGTGTCGGATAACCGTCCCGTCGGATTATGAGAGTGGGGGAAAAGGAGTGTGACAGGTTCACACAATTGTGCACTATATCTGTTTCGTAGTTGGCTGGTCTCTGTTTAGAATGGCCGCCGTGGCCAAAATCGGCTAAGAGAAAATCATAATAAATTTTTATTTGCTAAAGTTTGACCGCCAATTGAGGGAATGGAAAAGTTAGTGATGGTCTAGTTTGTGAAAAAAACCCAATTTAATGATTTAAATTACATATACATGTTTTTTAGACAAATTTGAATTTCGTACTCAAGTACTTTCAGCTATAATACCTAGCCATTGCCCATACTTTTGGTATAGCACTCTTCGTTATACACGTATCCTGTACCAGGTATATAACTTGAATATATGTCAAGCATCCAATAATCTAAAATATTTGGAAAAATATGAGTCTTATCAGCCTGCCTTCCTTGCACACTTCTTTACACGAAACATTACCACAGATTGCAGCAAAGAAAAAAAAAAGTCACTCGTATTAATATTACACGTAAGAAAACTTACTTATCTTTACAACATAGTCAATATATTAAAATACAAAATAAATTTTAGGTTTCTTCATAACTGTCAGACAATACAGTTAATGTTGCCATATAGCATTACTATAATATAATTTCATGTTTGAAACTTCTTGTCAGATGTTTATGTGGCAACACTATTGAGTTGAGGAGGATCGTCTCAGCGGGCACTACAACACTTGCACCTGAAAAGAAAGTATCGCTTTTAGGGAATAGAAAAAAAATACTATCCATTTTAAATTGTTAATCGTCGTCAATTGTCTAATAGATATAAGCCTTTCCATAGAAAGGATGCTTAAACTGGCTTTCTGACCAGACAATTTTTCTTCTCTTTGCAGTCTGCTGGCCTTCGTAAGCCTACAGGATGATGGGCAAATAGGTGCCCCTATTTGCCCATCATCCATAGGAGTGATGACAATTTGTCACCACATGGATTACTTTTTGTATCACGCCGGTTGTATTTAAATAACCAATAATCATTACTTTTTATGATCATTACGAAACCGTTAGTTCATTATTGATCAGGATATTTTTTTTATTCAACAACATCGAAGTATCTGTGGGAGAACGTGTGTCATGTCCCTCCGAACAAGCGAGGTTTTTTTTTTTATATATATGCTGCCAAAATGACTCTGCCCTACCTGATGGAAAGCATGAGCAGAATCCAAGATGGTGGTCACCATCCTCAATGCGAAAAAGAACAATGCAGCATGGTGACCCACACTATGGCGGCCTGGGGGGAAGGGGGATGGTGAGGGGGATAGGGGGCGTTGGATTGGGGTATAGGCCTCCGGTATCCTCACTCACTCGATGAAACACAGCGTAAGCGCTGTTTCACACCGGTTTTCTGTGAGGCCGTGGTAACACTCCGGTCGAGCCGGCCCATTCATGCCGAAGCGTGGCTCTCCCACGGTGAGGTAATCATGCCTCGTGGGCTGTGGCCCAGCAGTTAATGTAAAATACGTTTTAAATACTCGAATCAACGAATTCTATATCGCGATTCAGGATTAGTAATTACTCCATAGTTCAATGTGTTTTCGGTAGATGGCGCTGTAGACTGTTTCTGCTGTGTCGATTTGTGGAAATCGTCACAGATCAATTCAACCGGGTCTTTACTTTTATAAACTATACCTCAGGTACTTTTTAGAAAGCCTTATTGAACGAGGCGATTCTACTTTGATAATCCACATTCTACCGTTAAAGCTAAGTTAGTTTTAATTACCTAATATTGTGATAGAAGGGTTAAGTCTCCCATCAGTGTTGAATAGCGGAGTGTTGTCCATCTTCGCGAATGGTTTGTTGGGGTCGGGGTCTGAAGGAGTGCCTTCTACCCGAGACCATTCACCCACTGATGCTTCTTGACCCACTGTTAAAGAATCAATAATGAATTATATCTATGCTACTATTAGAAATTCGAAAGTAGCTGTATGTCCGTCAGTGACGCTTTCATGGCTAATAAAATGGAACGATAATATTGGAAACTAAGTGCAGTGTGCCTCCATAATATGGTCAGAAGTAGACTATGATATAATAGTGACTACACGGTTGGCCTAGTGGTTTCAGTGGTCGCCACACCGCTTCCTACTGCGCCAAGTGTTGTGGGTTCAAATCCTACATGGGACAACACTTAGTGAGATCCATAAATTGTTGTTCTAAGTCTGAGTGTACTTTGTGTCCGTTTCATGTATGTTTGTAAAGATCCCCACGACACAGGAATTTATATTCCTAATGCGGGTGTTGTCTTTTAAAGAAGAAGAAGTGACTCGGATATATGCAGCCATTCGGTTGATGTTCAAAACTGTGTAAGTATTTATTATATTTAAAATCCACGTTAGAACTTATAATCAGCGGTTGTAACGTAGTTCATCTATTTGAGGTCAGATGGAGCTGATATCCACTTTCATTAGATTCGCATCGTTGTAGCTTCTTCGATATAAGGGATGTACGTCATTCAAGGAGTATATTTCTTTAAATTTTCATGACAGAGATCGATCTTAGAGTGTATTGATATCTTCGCAGAAGTTTAAACAAGAGTTTAGGCAGACCTTTTAGAATAAGTATTCACTGAGAAATAATAACATTTAACTTGATTTTTCAACTGTCTTATATATTATTTTCCAAGTTCAGAATGTCAATATTTTTGTTGTTTGTTTTATAGTAAAACTACTTTTTCATCCATGTTTCGCTCTTATTAGACTAAGTGAGATGTTAACTATCATATTTTAGGCAGGTTAACAAAACACACATTAAAAAACCTGAAAAAATATATAAGGTATGGAGTTCATCGCGAGCAACAACGTGACATGAAAATTATATATAATTGATAACCTCTGTATAGACTTACCAACTGAATACATGACTAATGCGTGTTCGTTGATGGTAGCATTATTCAGGACTATGGACTCCTTGATCCGAACACCGGCTTTTATTGTGACGCCAGCCCCGATAGACACATTCGGTCCAATCTGTAGAAAAGTTTTATATTAAACTCATTATATGATTTTATTAATTATTCTCCCAAAGTTTGACTCTGCTTTTTTTTATTTTTACATTTCATTTTTTATTTTGCATTTTTTGGAATACCAACAGCATTTAAATACACTTTCTAGATCCTAAAATTAATAACTACACAGCTATTGACAGGCATTCGCAAATAGGTTTCAAACATGAAGAAATACATAAAAGAGAAAATNCAATAATGAATTATATCTATGCTACTATTAGAAATTCGAAAGTAGCTGTATGTCTGTCAGTGACGCTTTCATGGCTAATAAAACGGAACGATAATATTGGAAACTAAGTGCAGTGTGCCTCCATAATATGGTCAGAAGTAGACTATGATATAATAGTAACTACACGGTTGGCCTAGTGGTTTCAGTGGTCGCCACACCGCTTCCTACTGCGCCAAGTGTTGTGGGTTCAAATCCTACATGGGACAACACTTAGTGAGATCCATAAATTGTTGTTCTAAGTCTGAGTGTACTTTGTGTCCGTTTCATATTCCTAATGCGGAAGTTGTCTTTTAAAGAAGAAGAAGAAGAAGTGACTCGGATATATGCAGCCATTCGGTTGATGTTCAAAACTGTATAAGTATTTATTATATTTAAAATCCACGTTAGAACTTATAATCAGCGGTTGTAACGTAGTTCATCTATTTGAGGTCAGATGGAGTTGATATCCACTTTCATTAGACGCGCATCGTTGTAGCTTCTTCGATACAATGGATGTACGTCATTCAAGGAGTATCTTTCTTTAAATTTTCATGACAGAGATAGATCTAAGGGTGTTTGTGTCTTGATATCATCTCAAAAGACCTTTTAAAATAAGTATTCACTAAGAAATAATAGAAGGAGAAGACATCCATCATCCCATCCTCTCTTAATAAGCCATAGATCGAACTAAGTGGCGTGAAATTGGAGAGGCCTATGTCCAGCAGTGGACTGCGATAGGCTGATGATGATGATGATGATGAAGAAATAATAGCATTTTACTTGCTTTTTCAATTGTCTTATATATTATTTCAAGTTCAGAATGTCAATATTTTTGTTGTTTGTTTTATAGTAAAACTAGTTAACTCAAGCAATTTCGCCTGAGTCTTTTTCAACAATTTTTCGCTCTTATTAGACTAAGTGAGATGTTAACTATCATATTTTAGGCAGGTTAACAAAACACACATTAAAAAACCTGAAAAAATATATAAGGTATGGAGTTCATCGCGAGCAACAACGTGACATGAAAATTATATATAATAGATAACCTCTGTATAGACTTACCAACTGAATACATGACTAATGCGTGTTCGTTGATGGTAGCATTATTCAGGACTATGGACTCCTTGATCCGAACACCGGCTTTTATTGTGACGCCAGCCCCGATAGACACATTCGGTCCAATCTGTAGAAAAGTTTTATATTAAACTCATTATATGATTTTATTAATTATTCTCCCAAAGTTTCGCTTTGCTTTTTTTTATTTTTACATTTTATTTTTTATTTTACATTTTTTGGAATACCAACAGCATTTAAATACACTTTCTAGATCCTAAAATTAATAACTACACAGCTATTGACAGGCATTCGCAAATAGGTTTCAAACATGAAGAAATACATAAAAGAGAAAATATAAAGAAAATAAATGTAACAAAAACTAAAAGATACATACACCAATGATTATGTCTGATCTACGGGTCTATCATATCCGCATCGAAGCCAAAAAAATCTGAGGTGTATATTCTTTTCACCTGCGATGGCCTCGATCCGAATATGTCAAACCCGTCATTCCTTTTACTTAAGTCATTCACCAATCTACCTGCGCGAACAATGAATGAGTTTTGTCGATAGTTAGTGTTGGCTCTAGGTAATGCAATAGGTTGATAATGTCGGACTGGTATTCTTCGTGGTACCGATAATTTGATTTTACCAAGAAGGACCGAACTATCGACATTACCATTTACAATTTTTAGCAGTGTTACCACATCAGACACAGCTCGTCTATCGCTTAAGGTTAGAAAATGGAACCTCCTACATCTGACCTCATACCCGTGATCATAACAATTATTCTTGTATTGTAAATACCTTAAAAATTTACTTTGAAGAACTTCTATACGATCAACATAAATACAATAAAACGGGTTCCACACTACCGATGCATATTCTAGGGTACTACGCACCAAGGCACAATACAACATCTTTATAGGCTTTATGTTTTGAAACTCCGAAGTAGACCTAATAATAAAACCAAGCGATCGGTAGGCCTTTTTTACAACATAATCAATGTGCCTATCAAATATCAATTTGGAATCCTGTATTAAACCTAAATCCTATACTGGATACATTTGAAAGGGGCCTATTAGACATAGTGTATGAAAATTGAATTTTGATTTCGCTTTGCCTGATGAAAAGCGTGAGGAGAATCCAAGTGTAGTGGTCACCATAATCATTGCGAATGCAGATGATGCAACAATGTAGCATGGTGACCCAACACTGTGACGGTCTATTGAGATGAAGGGGTAATATTTGCGTGGAAGCCGATCTATGTTCGTTCCTTAACTGGAATGATGCTCTACGGCTATAAGCACATGTGACGGAGGCCTAACCATACGTTGCGGCATACCCGCAACGCCTAATCCCACCGGCACAGTATATAGTAAGCTGAAAAGTAAAACGTTTGCTCGGGTCAGCTAGTAAATTAAATCCATGGCCACCCAGATCTCCCGACTTAGCCCCAGCTGACTTTTTTTCATGGAGTTATCTTAAAGCAAGATTTTTTGATAACCCTCTAACGAATTAGAAACTGAATGGAGATCTGAAGACTAAAACAACAACGGAAGTGAAGGTCATATCAGTTCAGGTTCTGCGGTGTGTCATTGCAAATTCGCTAGTCCGCTTTGAAGAGTGCATTCACCGCGGTGTAATATTTCGTACATGAAATCCAACTTAATAAACTATAACTTACTACAGTTAAAAATATTATAAATACCATCTTCATAGTTCTTTTTTCATAAATATGAAGGGTGCTTAGCACCACTTTATAAAAATAATATGAAAACCAGTAGATGACTTACAACGGCCGTTGGGTCGACGATGGCAGTTGGGTGCACGAACACGTCTGGTAACACTGTGCACGTGGCGTCTTGACACGTACGCTCCTTGTGTAGTTCCAAATAGTGACGATTTGCGTATATCGCTGAACCCGCCGTTTTCACTTGAGACCACCAATTGTTTACCTAATATTAAAACAATTTAATAAAAAATAGGTTTTACTTGCGTTTTTAAAGTTATTTGATATAATAACCCTAAAGGACTTTGTTTTTGGCAAATAAACATTATTTATTGTTAAAGTTAATTAACTTTAACAATAAAATAATTATATCAATAGGGTAGTAGATACCTTTATTCAAATTAGTTACTTTCCATCAACTGTCATAAAGGTAACTTTGTTTGAAAAATGTACTAAATACAAATTTGTGACGTCACTGTTTTAGACTACTCAATTGAGCGATATATTTCTTAGGAGAAAGTTTGTAACATTCGTTTTAAGGAGACATAGGGTTTTATTTACGATACACCCTATTAGCTAGTTACTTAATAGTTGAATAAAAAAAGGATATCTATTTATCGTGTTTCATTGTAGTCAGTCATTATTTTCTTTAGGTAGCGTCCTAGTAAGCCAGTATTATTGTGGCTTGAGTTAGTTTTTAGTTGTTTATATTTAAAAAAAGAAGTCCTCATATTCAACATATAACAAATATCACACAATATCTATCTCTACCATATAAGAAACTAAGAAACATACCTGCATAGCATATAATTTATTAGTTCCAGCTAGAGGTGCCAACACATCTTGCTCCCAGGACATGTATCCGGGGTTACTGTGTCCGTTGCCACTGAAAAGTACTGTCATGTTATACACAAGAGTAACATTTATTTTGAGATCGTTTTTTGTTTTTGCGAAAGACGGTCTCCATTTCATGTCATCCACATTTTTTATATTTTTTATCATTAATTCCATCACGACGAAGACTTGAAGACTTAGAATTGAAGACTTGAAATACTTGACATTGGCAGAAATAGCTGATCCGGCTGATTGCCATTCATCAAAAGAAGAAGAACATTTACTTTAACGCTTCATTTTCATAGATTTGGCTTCTCCTATACTAGCTATGATTATGATCCATGATTTACACTATAATAAATTGTCTGCTGAACTGCCTCTGTGGCGCAGTGGTAGCGTATGCGACTAATGTGCTTGAGGTCTTGGGTTCGATGCCCAGGTCGGACCAAATGTTTGTGTGATCTGTAATTATTTATTTCTAAGTTGGGGTGTTTTCTATGTATAATATGGATGTATTTACAAACAAAAGTATTTATATCAGTTGTCTTGTACTCATAATGCAAGCCCTGCTTAGTATGGGACTAGATGGCGTTGTGTGTTAGACGTCTGAAATATTTATTTAATCTATATTTTAATTAGTGAGCTACATATGCCTTAGAGAATTATTAAAATCAGACTGTTAACTGTTAGAGGCTCCTATCATTATTTACTAACTAAAGTATATTTTTTATTAAAGATAATTTTCGCTCTAGGAATATATCCTGGTTCTACAAACATACATTCAAACATACCAAAGAACAGCAACATTTAAAACCCATCCTGTCCAATGCAGGGATGGAACCCGCCACACGCAGTGTTTCATATACACAGTTTTTTTTGCAATACTTAAATTTATTGGCTTTGCAGTTTATATCTATGTTTTTCATGTAGAGAAGACAATTTAATATACCTGTAAAATCTATCCTGTTTCTTCTGAAATGCATCAGCCATAGTGTGGAAAACTTGAAGCGAGCACACATACACACCACAGTTGATCAATGTAGAAACGTAACTGTTGGGCTTCTCAACGTAATGGGTTACTGATTTAGTGCTGGATTCACAGACCATACAACCATAGTGGACAGACTGCTGGCGTGTTGCTTCTGTACCCATTATTGTTACCTATTCACAGAAAAAGAATTTAAATTGTTTAGTTTTTAACTAAGACAGTTCTAAAAGAATATGAAACATGACTTATGAGAGCAATCATCTGCATGATTGCTCTCACCTCAAACATTGATATGCCCATCATAGACAAATTATTCAAAACATGTAACTGCTATTAATAAGAAACAACAACTTACTAAAGCATTCGGCTTCTTCTCATGGAAATGCCACAAGTCTTTGAGTGGGAAGTCAGCACACACATCCCCATTCAGCAAGAAGAAGGCAGTAGGGTTACCAGCGCGCACTTGGTCTCTGAAGTGATACAAACCACCTCCTGTTCCAAGGGCAGTGAATTCTTGTAGGTATCTGTAAGTAAAGCCTATGAAGTTTAGTGCTGTGGTAGTCTAGAAAGAATTTCCTCCAAACACTTCTAACCTCATATAGTAAGAAACGCAGTGATAATTAAATAGTGTGACTCCAGTCTGCCTGATGGAGAGCATATGCAGATCCATACTCAGTGCAAATGCAGACAATGCAGCATGACAATCCACACTATAGTGCCCTATTAAGATACTTCTGCATCATTGGGCCTCTGATCTCGCAGTACAAAAAACAATAGCTCAAATGCTTTCATTCTAGGTTGGTCTACTATATAAACATTTTTAGACACCATTGGCAGTCTGTATCGCCATGCTATTTTTTAATATTAAAATTTGAAAGATTAACCATGCTTGACTAGTATAATATGTCTGGTGTTAACTCACCTGATAATAACATGGTATTCCTTAGCCATGTCAGTGACAAACTGCTGCATATGGCTTGTGGTGTAGGAGCCTATGATCAGGATCTCTTTACAAGCCTCTAGCTTTGCGCAAGCTTCTATATGGTGCTGTATAAGAGGCAGGCCGGCTATGGGGAACAGTGGCTTTGGAGTGTCGAGAGACAGTGGCCGAAAACGGGTACCTAGAAAAGATAAAGTGAAGGATAAAATAATGAAATCTTGGAGAACTTAGGTGATAGATAAGATCAGTTAAAAGTTAACATGTACTTTGTTATTGATATGTGCTATCATAAACCAGGAGTAAAGGTAAACACTTGTTCCTTTATATTATTGTGATAAATAGAAATATTTGAATATTTATTTTAGGTTTATCAGTATGAATGTTAGGCCTAACTTAGCTTAAGTAAGAAAATAAATTAAATTTCATAAAAATTATGCACAACTTTTTAAATTTAAGTGTAATCAATAAGTATCTAACTTGTAATATATTTTTCATGAAGCACAAATCTGGCTGGCATAGTTTCTGAGTGAGTATGAAGGGGAATAACCATGATGACTAAAGATAGATAAGCTGAGTTAATAGTAAATACCTCTATCAAGACAAGTTGATTACAAAGTGTCTATTAACAAAAAATTTGCGTAGACATAGTGCATAAGTCACAGCACGTAGCTGCGACATCAAAAATTGAAGTATCTTAGTTAAAATTTCACTATTATCTGTATAATAGGCAACTGTAGCTCTGTTTATAGACTATAAGTTATAGTCTATAACCCTTAATCTAAGTAAGGAATATTTATAGTTTACCTTATTTAAGTTAGTTATAATTATTGCTTACTTAGATTATATAAAATGTATTAATAAGGGAATATTTATTGTTTAAATTTCACGTTTGCAATATGAGTAGTTTTACATTTTATTTAAGTTATCTACTGACGAAGCCGGTGACGTAGCGCAATAAAATATAATTTACCTTTTTGAGGCCCTCCAATTAGAATAACTGCTTTCAACATTTTGAACACTTTTTGTAACAATTGGTAAATTTCTTCAGTATATTTGATAGTATATCTTTGAGGTAATAAATAAAATTCAAGGCAAAAACAAATTCTAGTGTAAACAACACGTCAGTCGTTGAGCTGTCAACTTGATTGACTGAACTGTCAATGTTGTCAGTTGTGCTTTTATGAAGTAAGCTGGCAATTTTTTCATAAATGGTCTCCTTAAGCTGGGTCTACACGGTCGACTTTGATATCGACTTGCTGGCGACTGATGACTTTTGTCTGCATTATATCGATTTATCAGTATTCATTTCTGAGCAGATACGGCTTATGGAGCCATTGCTCCAAATCCTACTGAAATATTATTTCGGAGCAGATGGGCATACCGGTGAATGTCCGTAGAAAAGCGTAGCATGTAACTAACCCTAGTAGTCGTTATATGACAAAATGAAAAAAAAGAAAAAATTAGAAGACGTGACACAATTATTAGGATGTCAAGATCAAGATACTCACATGTAAATTTAATGACTGAGTTAGCACTACAAGAAACGAATGATTTTAGAAACCATTAACAGATGAACTCTTGTACATATCAACATTTGTGGTCTCTGTACTTGTTTTTTTAGTTCCATAAAGGTATCATAACAGGATACGTGCATAAGAAAAGCGATAACAGCTCACGATCGATTATCGGCTACATTGGTATTCCTAGCTACTGGACGAACTTATCAGGACTTATAATGCACTAGTGGCAATTTCCCAGGTCAATATTTAAGCCCTCAACAAATAATATTCAATTACAGTCTGTCAAGAGGCCGTCGCATTATTGAAAACATCTTTAGTATCGGATTTCGATTCTTTCGCCTAACATTCCTAATATATTTTTTTATCACAAAATCCTAATCAGCATTTGGCTCCACCTCCTTAGTAATTTTTATTCTTAACTATCCACAGTGAAAGTAAATCCCGGTATAATTCTATAAATTCAGTTACAAAAGACCGAAAATGTTTACGAAGATCCGCTGCTAAATTCACATCCATACACAGATATTCATATCGACAGCGAGTCGCACTCGACCTAGTTCGCAACTGTATGGACCCTGCTTTACAAATGAAATGTGATTAAAACGATTATAGGACATTAAATTCATCCAGTGAATTCTTTCACTTACTATCCAATATCTACTACGATATTATCCACTATATTCAATATATCTATAACACATCCCTATTTTATAGCATAGTTTAAAACTTTAAAGATAATCGCAGCTAATGCTGTGAGTTTGAGTTAATACTTTGAATGGGTTTTAAATAATTATTTTATTTTATTAAACGAATCAATAACTTTAAGTGCACTGGTTGATCATAACCCAGAAAAATAAGCAGATTCTCCATGACCCACACAAAAATGTAGTGCAAAATCTAGAAAACTTTTCACAACCATGTTTCAATATTTTATTATGGCAACATAAACTAGTAGACAGCAACGGGTATTAACCAGTATTTACTTTCACTGTACGTATGCCATCATAGGTACCGAACAGCCAATTTTATGACAGCGGCAAGATAATCTAAATCACCATGAGTAATACTAAACACTTACTTGTACAACATTACCAAATCATAAATTGGATTGATTGTGCTGAAGAGTTTTATCGCACGCAATAATTTTAAAGTGTTGTCACCTTTTTAGTAGCATTTCATGATATATATATTACACTATTATACTAACTATCATAGAGGTGGAAGAGTTTAAGCTGCTGAAATTAACATAAGAAGAGAGATAGGATTGTCGATGTTCTTCGAATACGGCCACGGCGGCCAGTCTTAACGGAGACCAGCCAACTACGCAGGAGATATTATAGTGCACAAGTGTGTGCGCAAACACAGGTGCACTCTCTGTTCCCTCACTCTCATAATCCGATGGGACGGTTAACCGACACGATCAGGGAGAGATCAGGCGCAGGACCGACAGCTTAACGTACTCTCCGAGGCACGGGGGTTCAGACCCCAACTTCCAAACTCCGAGCTGTTAGCAAGTATTTATATAATCGGAAAAACCCAATAACACTTTTGGCCTTAACTTTCCCCGGTCGTATCGGTCAACCGTTCCATCGGGTTATGAGAGAGAGGCAACAGAACGTGCATCTGTATTTACGAACACACTTGTGCAGTATAATATCTCCTGCCTGCGTAGTAGGTTGGTCTGAGTTGAGACTGGCCGCTGTGGCCGTAATCGGTTAGAAAAACATCATCATTTAAATTCCTAGGCCAGAGAATTGTATTGTACATTACATAACAATATTCTTATTCAATTTTGTAAAAATTAAAAATACTAAGTATAGTGAATGACGAAAAACGCAATGCAATTTCCTTTTTATTTTAATATTTTATATAATAGGTATGTTTTTATTTACCTACCTTGTGTGACGAACATGCTGCCAAACGTACGCAATCTAGACACCAAGTTATGTAATTAAAATTCTTATTACTTATAATAATAAACTACTTATAACCTAATTAGAAATCTTTAAATCAATAAATATTCCACTCAAACATTTTTGTTTCGGCGTTAATTACGTGGAATTTAATATCAGCCCTAATAAAGTTCTCAATATCTGAAATATTCGATGGATAAAATCTCTGCCCGTTCAGTGCTCAGCGTTATAACGATGGCCATGAATTTCATATCGTCATTAATTGCTAGAACATTTGTTCATTATTGATAGTATACATTGTTAGGTTGCAACTTTATATAAAAGTTGGTTATGGTTACCAACCTATTCACGGAACAATTTTTGGGACGAAGAAAATTTTTTTGAAAAATAGATTAGATTTTGGCATTTCTCCACTTAACAGGTCGATTCAATGGGATTTGCATTACAGCATTTAGACAAGCACTCTAATTATTGCTGTGTCTTAAAAGTAAATTGGACACTCCACAAATTTACTGTCATGGACTCCTACCCCACTCGTGTATCATACTGTAATTACCCTGAAATTTAATAAGTCCGGTTGAAAACAAACAATACAAAATCCCTGACCTTTTCTCAACGCTGCCATTAGAACTGGACTTATAATAATTTACGCGGGAAGCCATTATCGAGCCATTTAGTAAAAGCCATGCGGAGAGTGGGTCGAGTTAAAGTGGCCAGTAAGTGCCACTGCCTATTGCTAATTCGATTGTGGGAGCACTCGCCACTCTCATGTTTTGATGTGTGTACTATTTTAATTTATTAAGTTATTGTCCGAGAATCTTGGAAAAGATAGTAGTTTTTGATAATTATAATTACCATTGTAACGATCTCACAAAGTTATACAAGATACACTTGATGGAACTTGTTGCAATATATTCTAAAATCAAACTCACTTGAACTTATTCTACTATATTAATTAAATTTACACCTGACTAGTTTCGCCTTAAGCCGTTGTCAAAGGGTAATTAACAGTCTCTTCTAGTTATGAGTAAGTAAAAACTAATTATGATTACCAGGAAAAGGTAAAGTAATAATACTACTAGAAAGTTATAGACTTTGCCTGCCGGTTCAACATTGCAAGCCCCCTTTGCCGAGAGTTGCAATCACTTTGCTTGCAACTTCATTTAAACTTCGCTCTACCGCTGTAGCGTCCGGTAAAATTAATTTCCAACTCGTTGATTGCAGAGGGCGGATAGGATTCAAATATTGTATTAAATGTGTCTCGACCAGAACAGCTTGTTTCTCTTTTTTCTTTTTTTTTAAACAACTCTCGCATTTGGAATAAACATTTCTGTGTCACGGGGATCTTTATAATGTTACTTAAATATTTGATAAAAGTGATTCAGGAAATGATAATGAAAGTTTGTCATTTTTATATGAACAAACAAATAAGTCACCTAAACGAAACTAATTTCTACAAACCATGCACCCGTGTATATTAGTTGAAATTGTGTTTTTTTCTAAAAGTATAAACGAGATAAAACCGGCTAAGTGCGTACCCATAGGGCTGATGTAGCTTTGGAGTTTCTTTTATGATTTAATAGGGAGCAAATGAGCAGACGTATCCCCTGATGCTAAGCAATTTCCGACGCCCATGGACACCATGTCGGCCCATTCAGGATCTCCCACGGCAAAGAGTAGTTTATTACACGTTATTTAGCAATAACAATAGCATTTAACTTACAGTGCGTGCAAGTAATTTACATTTGAATTAAATATATTAAAGTTATCGCAACTTGAAACTAAATTGGTCATTGTAAACACTGACAGGTAAAGAAATTAGTTTTTGATCATTGTCGTCAACTATAAGAACTAAGAGGCCATAAAGTTTATCCGATAAGTTTACTTTACTCCTTCTCCATCATTGATAAGATTAATTAAATGTGTACCCTAGATGTGGTAGAAACAACGTACAAAGGCGCTTTGAACTCGAGTAAATGGACATTCACTGTTCCTATAATGCTGTAATATTGTATCTACTGTTGAAGTTGTCTCCGATGTAAATGGAATCTCGTAGTAGTGCTTACGACGATAAGCGTAGCTTTGTTTATTGTTTTACAGAGATTTTACTACGATGATGCTAACACGTATTTCCGTATTTATGTGTTTTTAAAGACAACTCCCGCTTTAGAAAAATATATTCTGTGTCGCGGGGGACTTTACTAACATACATAAAATGGACACAAAGAACACACACACACATACACACACATGGAGCAACAACTGGTGGGTCACACAAAGTATTGTCCTATATGGGATTTGAACCCGCAACACTTGGGGTAGTAGAAAACCAGCAGGCAATTAATATTAGAAATTATCTGCGGCTTCATTTATGTGATTATTTCTTATCATCCCTTATTTTGTCCCCTGAGTGTCAACTTTCAGTTTTCCAACAAATTTTACTTAAAGGGTACTTACAACATAAAAAGCATCAGCTGCCAGAATGTAACGTGTGCGACACCCAGCAATTTACACTGCGTCGATAAATCAATAAGTAAGGCAGGGCCAGTAATTCTTTTATTTCTATTTATTTATTTATAACTAACCGTGATTCGGAGGTCATGTTAAGCAGTCGGTCCCGGTTGTTATCATAGGATAACAGTCGTGAAGCTTAGTTGGAGGCCTTCGGGCGGCTTAAAAACATCCAACGGTAAGATTACGTAGCCACAACGTTGTCTTGCCAGTCCCCAACCCGCACTTGGCCAGCGTGGGGACGTATGGCCTTAACCCTCTCCTGAGAGGAGACCCGAGCCCAGCAGTGGGACATTATGGGTTGTTGATTGAATGATTGATTTATAACTACATATGTTATCATAAAACAAATAAGTGATGTGAGCCTCTATTTAAGCTGGAGTTGCTTGTGTCAGGAGATCCATAATAAACATGGTGAAACTTATATTTATGCTTTAGATGCTAGGTTGTGTGTGTGTGTGTGTGTGTGTGTGTGTTTGTGTGCAAGTGAGTACGTGCATGTGTGGGTGTGTGGGTGTGCGCGTGCGTGCTTGAGTGTGAGTGAGTGAGAGTATTTAGTTTCTGCGTCTGGTTAAGTATGGCATAACCAGTGTCCCAAGATCAGTGTACTACTAGAATACATATTGCAAAAGCATTACCGCGTCGACTAAGACAAAGGTTTTATCCAGCTGGTCAGTTCCTTCTTGCATTTGAAGTATAACATAGTATAATTCGGACTTTTAATTCATAACTGTTCAGGTTACAAATATGCAACGCTGACAAACCTTCCGTAACAGTATTGTCTCAATCGTACCATTTGATTGCCGGCCTTCTTATTCTATATATCTTATTCCACATTATTATTGTTTAGATACGAAACACACAACTTTAAAACTCATGTCACGAACAAAATACTAAAGTCAGTTAAAGCACACATGGTGTTCAAACTAGACAAGTTTGTTAAATATCCAGTCTGTCTCCGGCGGCAAACACCCATGCAGCCGTCGATCTGTCTAGACATCGTACAGACAAACCATTGGTTCGAACCTGAACTGTGGTTGCATGTTCTCCTGGATTATTGCCGCGTAGTAACATTTTAAGTTAAAATTTACGAACTTACTACGTTTTATTAACTCTTTAGTGCCCTCACTCAGTTTACCTTCAGGGTTGCGGAGGTCCGATGCCAGTCGCTCTGTGGAAAAACTGATATTCAGATAAAACAAGTTGACCTAGTAACTGACCCCTAATAAAGGCTAGGAAGATGAAGAGTACTACGTTTTATTACGAGTGTTTTGTGTCGTTGGTGAGTGCAAGACAAATTGAGATATTTCTGCATTATTGAGCCTCCTAAATACTAGAGCATTTCAATAGGCTGTCATAGTGTGGTGCATTGTCTGCATTCGCAATGAGTATTTTGACCAGAGTAGCCACTTTGGAAGGCTCGAATATATATAAAAAAATAACACACGAAAAGCATTAAAACTCTAAAATTATGAAAAGTTCTAAAAATAAATTTAATAGGAACACAATTATAATTCTAAAGTATAATAACATCGTAATGAAGTTATAAATTTTGATGAGAAACAACTTATATAAAACGTTAAGTGGCTTGCCTCAGGCATTTTCACGGTAAACAAAATATATCAATTAAAATGCTAAACAGTGCCGGAGTAAAGAAATTCAATTAGTTCCTTGACATACATACAATAACTAAGTTTATGTATACAACTCGTTCCTGGCTCTCTCTTGTTTTGTTTTTCTTTAGATAGGTTTTTCATATTAATTAGTTATATTAAAACTGTTCCTGTTTACAGAGCGTTACGCAAAAGTGTGGCTGAAGACAATTTCCTCAGGAAACAAGCATATTTAAAAATAAGACATTTCCCGCATCAGGAATATACATTCTATGTTAAGTATGATTTGTTCAGGATGTTTGACAAAGACGTTAACAGCATACTTTTAAATTTTGGAATGAAATTTATAAAAATAAATATCAGGCTGAATAAAAAAATCCTTTGTCTATAATACATTGTAAAAAACATAACTATCCCTCCAGTTTATCTTATTAAAAATATATTTTTACAATGCGCTTACGCGTGCGCTTTCAGCTTTGAAGATGTGTTTTTCTGTACTCATCGGAAAGAGCCAAAAATGTTATTGCATTGGCTATTGAAATTCAATTCAAAAGCATTTATTCAATTAAGACACTAAGTGACATTTATAAATGTTAAATTGAAGCCACAATTAAAAATCATCGCCTTTTTTATGGAATAGGGGGTAAGCGGCGAAGGGTACGCGGTAGAGGTCGTTAGCTCCCCAATCGTCACCTGGGGGTCTCTTTGGTCTTGGGGAAATGTGACCGCTGAAAACGACCCGGGACAGGTGACACCCTGGAACTCCTCCCGACTGCCGAGGGCCGCCGCGGAACTTAGTAAGTAGACCGACTCTCCGGGAGTCTCACTCACACTCTTCGTCTCCCCATAAAGGGCATGTTGCGAAAAGCATTCACCGCAAAGAAAAGGGGGTAAACAGAATAGATCGACAGGAACTGAAACAGAAGAATCATTATCATCATCATCAACATAATGTCCCACTGCTGGGCTCGGATCTCCTCTCAGAAGAGGGTTAGGGCTATAAGTCCCCACGCTCACCATGAGAAAAATATTGGCGAAGAAACTCATGGCTACACTTTTTAGGCAGATATTTAGTTACAATAGTATTGATATTTAACTTGAAAGGTAAACAGTATGCAAGCTGTTACCTTTTATTGAAATGCTCCAAAAGCTAAAGTTTCAACAAAAAAAAAACAGTGATAGTGTTTGACGGTTTGAGCTTATAAAACATAGAAATTATTCAAGGTGCACATCTACTTACATTCAGTTGCAAAATCTACTGTTAAAAAATAATTAGTGACAGGATTTAGAGGCTAGAGTTGCAGTTTAACATCACATCGTTTCAACAAAGCTTTCAGAAAAGTCAATCTGTAAAAACCAAAGACGGTTAATGACTCCATTCATTCCAAACAAATCATTACCTTCTTCAATTATCAAGAAAGGAAAAATACTACAAAGAATAACGAACAAAAACAAGCAATTCATTATGACTGTTTTCTTTCTCGGTCAATAGCTTAAATATTCATCCTGGAACACGATAAAACCATCCAACAAAATATCGGGGTCAATAGCCTTAGGTTCTTACAAAAGAATTTATGACATGAAAATTTTTGCCAAGTTTTCTCTAACTATGATATATTAGGTTTGTTCACCTACTTTTTAAATAAGGTACTTCTATTTGGGGTTCTTAAATATCTTCTTTAATATTTTGGGTAGTATATATAAAAGTTGTAGTAATAGAAGTCATAATTTTCATATTTTTTTATAGAGCAACGCGGGATACCTTCACGAATACACATCTTACACTCACAAACAGAAACAATTGCCTGTCACTATAAACTCACACATAAGATTATATTAAAACAATTTTACACACACATACACTCGTTCTTTGTCTTAACAGTGTAATTCGTAGGCCCATTTGGGCTTATAATATGACTCCCTATCGTGTTGCTCTATCATGCTAATGAAGCTACCGCAATTTGGCGAGCGACTTCCGCCTAGGCCCGGATGTGACCTATTAATTATGTAGACCGCACTTTTCCGTAAGGCACGAAGCGTAGTCTGAATGTCGGAATGAAAGTTGCCCTTTTCCCCTTATCTTAGGTACAATTTGTTGGTACGTATAGTTGTTTAATGGGGTCAATTTCTATATCCAACTCTATCCTAATCCAAAGTGTGGTGACAGCCCCGGGTGGTTACCAAGAACAAAAAAGTTTTAACGTTCTTTACATTGGTAAATTATATTATCTAAGCAAGATATCTAAGCAAGCGCTGTGTTTCACACGGGTTTTCTGTGAGGCCGTGGTATCTTTTCGGTCGAGCCGGCCCATTGATGTCGAAGCGTGGCTCTCCCACCATTTTTTAGTACGGTATTTTAGTACTCATAGCTTATGTATGAATTTTAGATAAATAAATGTAGCAAGAGGCACTCATAGCCCAGTTGCACTCGGTGATTAGAAACAATCAGCGAGGGCAAGCAACGACGGCGCGGTCAGTACCTGGATGGGTGACCGCTGGTGGCATGTTACCATGAGGTCTCCGTGATTCGGAGGTCACGTTAAGCAGTCGGTCCCGGTTGTTATCATAGGATAACAGTCGTAAAGCTTAGTTGGAGGCCTTCGGGCGGCTTAAAAACATCCAACGGTAAGATTACGTAGCCACAACGTTGTCTTGCCAGTCCCCAATCCGCACTTGGCCAGCGTGGGGACGTATGGCCTTAACCCTCTCCTGAGAGGAGACCCGAGCCCAGCAGTGGGACATTATGGGTTGTTGATTGATTTGAAATGTAGCAACAACAGCAAAATTTTCAATGAAATTTAATGAAAAAAACGAATTTTACCTAAACATATCTGCACGAAAATTCATTTTTTTAGTGCTTTCGATACATATTTTACTTCCAATTTCAAGGATTGCCACAGTCACACGCTATGAATTTCTAAAATTAATTACTAAGATAACAATATTCTGCACCAAGCACAAGCTGTTAGTTCACTGAAAGAAGCAACCTCTGTCACTGTTTCTGTACAATATTAATGAAGAAGCGACTAAAGAGCCCGTATTCAGGGAACAATTAATTTCAAATACAACAAAGGGGAAACTCTACCGTGGTCTGTGACAAAAGCAATTTTGATACTTGGTAGTTTATTGATTGTAGTCTTTGTTTAAAGGAACAGATTGTCATGTATTGTAGCGAAAGGCAGTGTTTTGTGTGAGCACTTGTGTTCTTGTATTTAACTAGAGAAAATCGTTATATTGTAGCAATTCCACAGCTTATATGTTAGTAGTTTCCGTCCGCAGTTCCGAACGCATGTATGTCGGTTATTGCGGTTTACAGTAGCCAGGATATAGGGTACTGTTCTCAAGTGTCCCCATGGGAAGTTCCATTGAATTCGGGGATGTTGTTTCACCGTGAAAACATAACAGACAGTTAGACAGAGTTTCTTTCGAATTTATAATGTTAGTATGGATATAAATTAGGTTTCATAATTATGAAAATTATTAATTCCATTATACATTTTCCTGGTTATTTAAGATGTAATGCGATCACGCAAATCGAAACATATATGTTACATGCATTGTTGCTAGAATATGTCTTTGGCTATGAAATCTCTTAATACTATTTTACTGAATGCAATCATACCTATGTTTAATGAAAGTACATAAATTATTCACAAGTTTAACACCTTCTTTTCTTTTTCTTTTTTTTAAAAGACAACTCCCGCATTAGGAATATACATTCCTGTGACACGGGGATCTTTACAAACATACATGAAACGGACACAAAGTAGATCCAGACTTAGAACAACAATTTATGGATCACACAAAGTGTTGTCCTATGTAGGATTTGAACCCACAACACTTGGCGCAGTAGGAAGCGGTGTGTCGACTACTGAAACCACTAGGCCAACCGTGTAGTCAAGTCAAGTGTAGTGTAGTCTTCACTGCATATCGGGCCCAATTTCGGCCCACCACGGTACTTCAGCTAGTGCGGACGAAAAAACTATGCCCTCTCGCTGGTGCAGAGTGATTATTGTTCGATGGAGATAGATATATGCTTCAGCTTATAGTTAAAAGTGTAGGTATTTTCCATCAAAACATAACCTTTTTCAGCCTACCACGCACTGACGGTGAAATACACCCATTCAGTGCGGCAGATGGTCTATTTCGACCCACCGTCCCAACGGGCACCTGGCGATACGATGCCGCACAGAGCGCGCGCCCCGCCACTTAGTGTTGCGCTGTAACATGATGACGTTGCATTTGCTCGGTTAACGATGGTGGTAAACAATAAAAGAAAAACCCAAATATGGGAAAAGTGAGTAAATCGTTCAGCAGATATTAGTGATGATAGTACCAGCAGTAAAGATATATTTTCTACTGAAAGTATTAAAGAGGATAAATCAATCAAAAAAATAAAGAAAAAAAATAGCTTTTGAGGAAATGCTACCTGAACCTTTGATGGAATGGTATAATGTTGAATGGCAGTCACAAATATATAAAACCCTATAATTCTGTTTTATTTTCGACATCCCATTATTTTTTTGTATCCCAGCATTACTGGAAATACGTTCTAGTGCGGTTCAGGTCAGTATCAGGCCACTATTTTTTCTTGTTTATTTCTCATTTCTTTGGTGGATACCGGGTCGAAGAGAAATTAAGAAAATTGTGTTCAATGTTATTCTAACAGTGGAAGCTCTCAAAATGAATATAATTTTTCCCCATTTTACAATATAATAATATTTCATTGTTACTCCGCTCTTTTTGATCTTAGCATGATGATATAGAACAATATAAATTTTATAGCCTTCCTCGATAACTAGTTTATCTAACACTGAAATAATTTTTCGAATTGGACCAGTATTTCCTGAGATTCGCGCGTTCAACCCAACAAACAAATTCTTCAGCTTTATAACATTAGTTTAGATTTACTAATTGCAGTTTTCAATACTCTATCTACAGTTTTAACTAGTGAAAGGTTAAAAACAGACTAAATTTACTTAAATATAGCATTATTTCATACTTTACTTTGTATTTCCAATTTTTTTTGTAAACATTTTCTATAATTTGAAAAACTTGCTTAGTAATTATGCGCACCTTGGCTTCCCAAAGATAGCTTACCGTAGAGAACAAAAAAAAATTATGAAAAAAAATCTCGACTATCTAAAATATCTATTTTCACTAGATATATGTTATTGAAGAAAACTGAAACTAACATAACTGCCGTAAGTCAGTATCAACTCGTATTAAGTACCNTCTATCCGTTCCAGAGATTACCCGGAACAAACCGACAGACAGACAAAAATTGTAAAAAATGTACCGTGTACATACACATACGCATTCAGTAGAAAGTGGTTATATTAATATTACAAATAGGGACTCTAATTTTATTAATTTATATAAATAATTAAAATCAAACAACGTAGTAAAAATTAAAATCAGGTATTGGTTTCTCTATAATTACCAAACTCGTTTAACAAACTTCAGTAAAAACTTTGCCCTAACTTTTCTGCCCAATTATTTTTTTGAAATTGGAACACTTGATCATAATAGCGTTATAAACAATACTTTTTGAACAAGAACACTCGCTGTTCAGTCAAGGTTGAAAAAAGGTACGATTAAAACTCCGAGCCCTCATTTAGCTCAACTCTCGTTACACAGATCAAGTTATTTACTGGAAGTATTATTTCTTCAAGCGACTCTTCAATCTTAAAGGTTGTCCGTCTTCCTGTACTCCTCCTTGTCATTGTCCAGGTGGAATAGTTGTTCAACGGAGGTGATACCGGTCCACTCCCGGATATTTCGAAACCACGATTTTTTCCTCCATCTTGGAGGTCAAGAGACGCGCTGGACGAAGCCCAGCCCAATGATGGCCCATCATTATCAATTGAAGCAGCGTATATCTTTCATTCCTAACCACATGATGTAGATATTCAATTTTGTGCTTTTTGATAGTTTGCATCAGTTTTCTGAGCATGCAGACGTATGAACTGGCAGTATATGGAGTACTGAAACTAAAAGTTGTTTTGTTGTGTAGCTCCGTAGTGTGCCATGGGAAGGCCTATGTCTAGCGATTTTGTTTGTTGCGATTTGTTGCACAGAGGGTACAATGCGCGAACTTACCCCCACTACGCTGAAATATGCCCAAGCTACGGGCCGACGCTTATATCTGCGTCTCTTTTCAACTCGGCTTCTATTAGTCTGAGCGCTATGTTACCTATCTAATTTAAATCAAAAATTCAAAAAAATATTTAAGAACGTACCTGAAAATAGCTTATATAGTTTCGGACTTCGTCGTAAGCAACAACGTGATACGAGGGTTATTTTTATTAGATATTAAGATAATGAATTGCTCTAATTCCGTTAGAAAATGCTCCTAAATCTTCAAAAAGGTGGTAGAGGTTTATCTATGATAAAACTCGGTAATCTATTTTTATATCCATCTTAAACTAAATTTCAATGTAAATTCCAAAGCTTTAATCCTGTTATTAAACCTTCGGTATTTACATTGAAATTTTACATGAAAACGTCGATCAGGTATAACTGTACAGCAAATTAGTGTAAGGGTTGTCGACCATTTGGTTTATATATTACAGTATTTTTTTCTTATTTTTTTTTATTTTCTTCTTATACGGAAGTAAGAACTTAATTGGTTTACCGTAACTTTTCAAATTCATTACTTGTACCAAAGTAATTTCATTTAGAAATGCTTTCTGTTTGATGCTTTTCTTAACGCTAAGTATTTTTTAAAGGAGGGTGGAGTGCTTAGCCTTTTTCCTCGAAAGCTGTATTTACATTTGACTTTAAAATACGGAATTTCGGTTTAAGGGAACAATCAACAAGAGAAAAAACCTCCAGGAAGAAGCTGTAAACAGTCACAATTTAGACGTTTATTAAATACTGAGGGGACAGTCTCTGATTTATTTGCAAATAACTTATAAAATGCCAACAATTTTCGACACTTAAAATACATTCAAGCATCATTATCAGCTACCTAATCCTTATTGAATGAAACAATTAACTTGATATTGGTTACTTTCCCTTCTTTCGATTCCAAGCTCTAAGCCTTAGTTCACAAGTGATATTTTTGAATTCCCAATGAAGTAATGTATGTTATTGTTAATGGTCACTAGTACCTAGAAGCATTTACAAACAGGGGTATGACCGGAGAATTAAAATTCACTCCTCTACATCTCTAAAAGCAATATCTATTGGCAGATACTTATTGTGGATTACTTTGTACTGCATATTTTGAACTGCGTCGTTGGTCTAGCGGTTGAAGTATGCGACTGCCAATCAGGAAGTTTCGGACCAAGCGTTATTGAGTTTTTCTGATTATATTAATACTTAATAAAGTTCGGGGTTTGGAAGTTGGGGTCTTGCAGCCGTGCTTCGGAGAGTACGTAAAACTCTCGGTTCTACGCCTGATCACTCCCTGATCGTGTCGGTTAACCGTCCCATAGGATTATGAGAGAGAGGGAACAGAGAGTGCACCTGTGTTTGCGCACACACTTGTGCACTATAATATCTCCTGCGTAGTTGGCTGGTCTCCGTTGAGACTGCTCGGCTTGGCCGTAATCGGCTAGGAGGACATCAATACATGTTTAGTATAGATGAAAATGTTAGTTTTATTATTTTACTATTTTGTCCGCTATCTGCTTGTAGGTTACTTATCTTCATTTATGGCTGGATGCCGTGTACACGTATCAACAGCTTAATCAATATAAATAAAAATGAATCACAAAAATGTAGTACGCGCATAACTTTCGTTCAACTGCACCAAATTGGATAATTATTTTTTTATGAGTTGATTACAGTCAGGATAAGGTTTGTATAGAAAAAAAATAAAAGAAAACCGGAGGTGTTATATTTTCTAAGTCCGCTTAGTCGTATACATTGCGGCCCTGCGGAAAGTTAATACGCGTTTACTAAAACAAGTTTTTGGGTAACTCTGAAAATTTACACGTTAATGAATATGGTGGTACGAAGTTCGCCGGGTCCGCTAGTAAAATATGAAATAAAATATTATAAATTTAAATAAAATATTGCAAATCTCTATTTTCACTATTAGTAACTCATGAAGTTCATTATCGGTTCTTCTCCATAGTAATGACATTTTGGACCGCGCAATCAGAGTCGTTAAAGCAACGTTTCACCTGAAAAGACCTAATTACTGGAAATAAAAGCTTCTTGATTTGATGTTGTTATCTTTTTATTTTGCGAATTTGGTACGAAATGCATTTTTTTCCTCTCCATTAAAAAGGTAACAAAAAGCAAACTCCTTATTGACAAAACCAAATGAAACATTATATTTGCGTTCATTGGCAACTCTAAGCATGAATAAGTTAATTTGTTCTTTAATTGTTTATCAAAATATTATACATAAACCGTGTAGTACAATTACCTGTTATCCTAATAGGGTAGTTGACACATTAGTCAAACTATTTATTATCTGTCAAACGATAACTAAAAATGTACTCGGAACTAAATTGTGACGTCACTGTTTTAGACTACTCAATTGAGAAATATATTTCAATGTTTATTTCATTAAAATATGTAATAAAAATGAAAAGCTGGAATAGTTTTATTTTCCAAGATGTATTTTAATTTTCTTTTCAATATATGTTACATATTAACATGTAAATAGATAAATATTTTGTACCAAATTCATGATACCATAAGTATCATGAATTTGTGTACTACACTCGATTTCTCTAACCAAGACTGCTATTTGTATATTTGTTGTATTTATCTATGAATTTTGTATACAATGGTGGTTAATAAAGTTGAGTCTATTACGAGGCACTCATTGCAGGAAATGAATAGGCAAGTGAAATTGTTGACCTTATTTGTTTTACGATTCAATAATTTGACGCAATGACAACCCTAATTTTATTAGGTGTCATCGAACTTTCGAAACGTCTTGGAACTTTATTTTCATTTAATATTGGCAAAGGTGAGTGATCTTCAAATTGTAGACTTATCGAATCAGAAAACCATAATGTCTGATTCTGTAATAAAACCGAAATGGAATTAATAATTTGGTGACTCATCAATTTAAGTGTGCTAGATTTTTCCCGAGGCTCCGCTCACATGTATATCGGTTATCCCAGTGAATAGTAACCTAAGTCAAGATCAAAAGTTGTCTATTGTAAATTTCATCGAAATCGGTTTAGTGGTTTGGCCGTGCAGGTTTAACAGAGCCACTTCCAAATGCATAATGTTAGTATGAATTTTTCATGTGACATTTGTAAACTTAATAATTTACTAGCTTACCCGGCGACCATCCTTCCGCCATTTTTTATTAGTAATTATTTTCAAAATTTAAATAATTTATGCTCGTCTCAGCTTCCTATGGATAGATCAGTCGTGTACAAAATAAATTATATTTTCGGTTTCTTTATAATTTTCTTTAATACAAACTTTGCACTGACAATAGCAAACACAAAAAAAGAAATATCCATTTATGTGCCGTAAATAGGAAGTTATGGGCGTACTTACCTTTTAGTAATCCATTTTAATTTTTATAGAAGATATGGTACCTCAAATATTGCTTAGCGCTAATAGCTGTCTCAAGTTTTTTCTTTAAAAAGTTATGAACATTCTGATATTCGATATTCCATGCCAATTTCGTACTATTTTAGATGATCCTTATAAGCAATCTATTAAGAGCAATTAGACAAAAAACCATTAAGTTGAATCAGTGGTGTTTTTTTATAACTCTGGGGAGGAAAACTTGTGTTGCAAGTAATATTAGAAAAAGTAATTAAAAGATATATTGTACAGCACGAATGGCGTGGTGATGTAACGTTCATCTCGCTTCCTGCTGAGTTGAGTTTTAAAACTTCGAACCCCACATCCGACAATATCTTGGGTGATCTATGGCTACTCTTGGATGGCTCGACCTGAGTTACCACCCTACCCTCACTCAGAAGATCAACGTAAAATGACAGCATTCGTGCTATCGTGTTTCGTTGGTGAGTGCGAGATCGGAGATCGGATGCAGAAGCATCACTAAGCCGCAACGGTGTGGGTCACCATGCTGCATTGTTGTATTTTCTGCATTCACAATGAATATGGTGACCACTATTCTTGGATTCTGCTTATGCTTTCCATCAGGCAGAGTAGAGTCATTTTAGGTTGATATATTGATGAGTCAGCTGTCTGCGCTCTCTTTTAGAGTTTGCTAGTGCCAGGAGAGAGTAGTTCCAGTTAGTCATAATTGAGTGCCGCAAGTTCCAGTGAGTCGGAATTGAGTGCCGCTAGTCCCAGAGAGTCGGAACTGAAGTCCGCTGATCCCAGTGAGTCGGCATTGTATGCGGACGCGATGCTGCGGTGAAGTGAGTCGGGACGGTTGCTGCGTGGTGGCTGGCTGTTTGGATACAGGAGAGAGACGCTCTGCTTACATGGACCGTTGGTGCAGTGTGCTATGCCTAGAGGCTTACGATGCCGTGGGGGTAACCAAGCTGGAGATGCTGATAGAGATGTAAAGGAGTGAATTTTAGTGAAAGTCTCTAAAAATAATTTATTACTCTATGTGTTCTGGTATTTAAATAAATAAAAAAGGTATTGGGTAAAAGGTATTGAAATTTTAATTACGAAAACTTTGTTAATGTATCTTTATACATTAACAAAGTTTTCGTAATTAAAATTTCAATACCATTTACCCAGAAAAGGTAATTAAGCACACTGAGATTGACATGTATTATAAAACTTAGTGACGAGGATTTAATATAGTAAGTTTGCTTTTTTCATTAGCAATTACCAACGTTTTTGATTATTTAAGGTCTTCAACGTTTAAAATAAATTTTAAAATTTAGTTACACATACCTCGAAGAGCATGTTAAACCGTGCGTCGGTCCCGGTTGTCACAGACTTCTATGGAAATCCTTATTGGGAAGCCAGTGCCTTCAAATAAATAAATAATGAGTTCAACCTTCTAATTCAGTTCACCCTCGCTAGTTGTTTCGTAGAAAAACTGATATTCAGATAAATCTGGGTGAACTAGCAGTCAACCGTGGGAGAGCCACGCTTCGGCATGAATGGGCCGGCTCGACCGGAGTGATACCACGGCCTCACAGAAAACCGGTGTGAAACAGCGCTTACGCTGTGTTTCATCGAGTGAGTGAGGATACCGGAGGCCCATACCCCAATCCAATGCCCCCTATCCCCCTCACCATCTCCCTTCCCCCAGGCCGCCATAGTGTGGGTCACCATGCTGCATTGTTCTTTTTCGCATTGAGAATGGTGACCACCACTCTTGGATTCTGCTCATGCTTTCCATCAGGCAGGGCAGAGTCATTTTGGCAGCTTAAATATAAAAAAAAAAAGCCAACCCCAATTAATCTTGGGAATTATAAAGGCTAAAAAGATGGCGAATGACGAAATTCTGAAGAATCTTTTACGTTCATTATTGATGTAAGGCAATAGCAATGCAAAGAGATGGAGAATTAAAAACAACTCCTTTTTTTTACGTGTCAAGTTCCCTCGGGCCTTCACCCCACCGGGGTTTGCGGCGGGGCGGTGTGTCAGAATCGAACCGACTAAAAACCAAACGGTGTGTCACACTGCGCTTGAGACGGGAAGGATCCAGGATCCGCTTTCTTACGCCATCCGGACCCCCCCTCCCCCCTGAGCGCCTGCCCGCATTGAAGCGGGCACCGTCAGATGTTATAAACTCTCAATTTAGGCGACCTACGGCACACGCGTAACGTCATCCCCTCACGGCTGGCCTGTGTAGCGGATGGAGGGGAAAACCCGTCCCACCCATCCGCGGCCACACTCAGGGCGGCATGAGGCGCTGGTAGGCGCGCCTCCGCCTCTCGGTTCGCTGGCGGCGGATTATGTCCGAGTGGAGGTCGTCCTCCCGGGCCTTCGCCGCCGCCTCCTTCTGCGNTCACGGCTGGCCTGTGTAGCGGATGGAGGGGAAAACCCGTCCCACCCATCCGCGGCCACACTCAGGGCGGCATGAGGCGCTGGTAGGCGCGCCTCCGCCTCTCGGTTCGCTGGCGGCGGATTATGTCCGAGTGGAGGTCGTCCTCCCGGGCCTTCGCCGCCGCCTCCTTCTGCGAGATGACTTCCTCGCAGAAGGTCGCGACCGCGGTAAAACTGCTCTCACTGCGTCACCGGCCATGGAGTGTACAACGGCCGGCAGCGAGAGATCCCGATGATTGCAGTGAGGGCCCAAGTGGATTACACCGCCAGCGTGTGCTGGGCTAAGCCCTCACTGCAGTCGCAGTGGCGGCAGGTCGGACTCAATTCCCTCCGCGCGACCGAGTGCAGGTACTTCCCGAAGCAACCGTGCCCGGAAAGCACCTTTGTCAGTCGGAAGGATCTGGATCTCGAGGATGACCGGCTGGAGCGCCTCCACGGTGGCGAAACCAGCTAGGAGAGCCTCCAGCCGCGACGACCACTGAACCATCGTGGCTCGACGGGCGGCTTCACGCCACTCGCGTACCTCTTCGGGCGGAGGGCGACAACTGCTCTCCGCCCGGAATTCAGCCACTCGTCGATAAACTTCAGCGAGCACTTCCGCCTCTTAATACCACAGGGAGTACCGGCCAAGGCGCACGCCGCCTTGGTCGACACCGTGCGGTATCCGCGTATGGCTCTGACCGCCAATACCCTCTGAGGGCGCCAGAGGCGCGCCTTATTCTGGGCGGTCCGAGGCAGTGTCGACCAGCTAGGGAGCAAGCTGCCGGAAGTGCTCGTCGAAGAGCCACCGACCGTCGAGGATCAGGCCCAGATATTTCATTTAACCGAACCGAATTAAAAACAACTCCTGTATCAAACCATCTGGCAAATGTGGTGTAAGTAAAAACCTTCTTTGTAAGGATCTACGTTAGCAGAGAACTATTGAAGGTTATTGATAATGATATTGACGATGAGACTTATTAATGTGAAATATTCCAATGCAAATTCATCAACAACCCATAATGTCCCACAGCTGGGCTCGGGTCTCCTCTCAGGAGAGAGTTAAGGCCATACGTCCCCAACGTCCCCACGCGGGCTGAGTGCGGATTGGGAACTGGCAAGACTACGTTGTGGCTGCTTAATCTTGCCGATGGATGTTTTTAAACCGCCCAAAGGCCTCCAACTAAGCTTTACGACTGTAATCCTATAATAACAACCGGGACCGACTGCTTAACGTAACCTCCGAATCACGGAGACGCTCATGGTAACATGCCACCAGCGGTCACCCATCCAGGTACTGACCACGCCATCGTTGTTTACCCTCGGTGATTGTTTCTAATCACTGAGTGCAACTGGGCTATGAGTGTCTAAGCAAATCATTAATATTTAATTTGTTTTTGTTGAGTAACAAACAATATACATTTTTGCCACAACATTAAAAACTTTTTGCATACGAAATTGGGCTTAATCTAAAACCCGTACGTGTGTATGTTGGAAATCCCCTCATTTACTAATTGCTACGTATTATATTGCCATTAAAACTCGTAATTCCATTAAATTTAAATAAAATCGTATCCCACATGTAACGCAATCCGGTCTTGGATAGTTATAGTTAACTACTGTAATTTTTATTTAATTGGGCCGGGGTTGCCTGCCGTGTAATATAATTGAATGGCAGGCAACGTAACTAAATATTTTAAATACTTCAATTTTAATGGTTATATTTTTAAGGTAAACATCGTACCTTTTCTATATTTTATCGTAGGGTTCTGTGTTGGGACCAGGGCAATTAGTCCTTCAACAGGTCTGAAATTGACGATGCAAGCAAAGACAGATTAATTACATGATTGCACTTCACGCAATCACGCATCATGCGTATAAATAAAATATGTAAGATAGTTCCCTTCAAAGCATTTGGTTATGCCTTTTAATTCATTTCAAATTATATACCATGGCCAATGATGTTCTCCTAGCCGATTACGGCTACGGCGGCCAGTCTCAACGGAGACCAGCCAACTAGACAGGAGATATTACAGTACACAAGTATTTGCGCAAACACAGGTGCACTCTCTGTTTCCACACTCTCGTAATCAGATGGGATGGTTAACTGACACGATTAGGGAAAGATCAGGCGCAGGACCGACAGTTTTTCGTGCTCGATAACCAATCGACGGCCAATAGGACAATGATGTAAGTACGTACTACATTTAATTCAAACGTGCAGTACATAAAATACTGTAAGGAAGTTCATTAATTTCTTTGCCAACTCACTCAGTGGTCATCAACATTCTAATGTAAATACTTTCTGCTTAATTAAGCGATAGTAACATCTTACAAATTTTCGCATCAGACTGACAGCATTGTTAGTTCCCAGATGTGGACCTAATAAATAAATATTTTTGATTATATGTAAGTGTAAATGGCAGTATGCAGGTGTATACACAAATTAGGGTTACTTATTGAAATCTTTCATAAATGAGAAACTTCAGTGAACTGTGAAACTCCATAAGCAATTGGCTTAAACTGTAAAAGATTTGTGTAGGATATTTGTGAAATGCAGTAGTATTGCTTGGTAGGCCTAGAGGTTTAAGTGGTCGCCACGCCACTTTTTACTGCGCCTAGTGTTGTGGATTCAAATCCCATATGGGGAAACATTTTACGTGATTCACAAATTGTTGTTGTGAGACTGTGTGTTTTGTGTGTCTGTTTCATGCTTAAACTCCCCCGCGACACAGGATGTATACACCTAATGCGGGAGTTGTATTTAAAAAAAAGAGGAAAAAGTAGCACTGGTTAATGAAATGATAAGATCTGCTACTTGTCACTAACAATTATTTATTTATTTATTTGTCTTTATTGTATATACATAGTACACTCCGCCTTATAGTTTTATGTACTCTCTTCTAACTTTAATATTATAGTGTGCAAATAAAGAGTTTTCTATCTATCTATAGTAAAAAATGGTACAACAGGAACAGTCACAAAGTAGGTATAACAATCGGCGGTCTTATCGCTCTCGGCGATTTCTACCAGACAACCATAACACGGACATGAGTGTTTCTAAAATTTAGGGTAGCTTACAAACAGGCAAGACATAAAACATACAAAAAAAAAGAAATAGTAGCGATCCATATACAAATTTTATACACTATTCATATGACACAAAAATACTTATCCAAACATATTTACCTACAAAATTATCTCTTTACGAATTTATCTGGTACTTTTTCATACTCTAAACGCACAAGTGACGTCATCCAATGATGAAAAACAATAAAACCAAAAATAATAATCGTCTTATGTTTTATCGTTAAATTAATTAGCAAATAAAAAACCTTTATAGTGTTATTAATCTTTCTCAATAAACAAATTTTGTTGCAAATACCAAACACACTGCAAATCTCACAAATTTCAATCCAATCACTTGCATAATGAGCACTCTATCATTAGGTGCTACTTAGGATACTTTTGCTTCGTGCATCCAATTTGTGGTCATTACTAGTCATCTTAGGTATTTTAAGACCAGTACAACAATTAAAGCTTCAATAAACGAGCGTATGCTACCTCAAAGGCCAGCAATGAGACTGTGCCTCCTGAATTGCAGGCTTTCATGAGCTGTGCTAGTCAATTTTTATCAATCGACCCATCTGCCATTTTCCCCCCAAGTAGCATTTCCTTTAAAGACAATTCCTACTAATTAGGAATAAATCCGGTGCGGCGAGGGATTTTACAAACATATATGAAACGCATATCAAGAACACCCAGATTCAGAACAACAATTTATGAACCACACATAGTGATGTCCCATGTGGGGTTCGAACCCACAGTAGTCGAGCGCAGTAGAAACTGATGTAACGACCGCTTAAACAACTATCCCCGCACTTAGTTATTTAAGTTTCGTCTTTCACACATAAAAATAATAAAGGAACATCAAGTAATGACTCCTAACTGCAGGCAAGGTAGTGAACCTAATATTTTACTCCTGGTATTTTTATAACGTATTTAAGCTCGACTGTCGGGATCAAACCATATAACGCCTCTGTAATAAACATAAAACTAGGGATGGGACCGTTAATAGAATATTGATATAAAATAATATCGTTCATGAGTGAAAGTTTGTACAAATTGAATTATTATACTCGTAATATACTCCAGTTGGTAATTACTTTTTATAAAGGTTGTGATTATCTAAATGAAAGTAAAATTCGTGATATTTTTACAATGGCATAAAAATATCATATGTATTTATTTTTATCTACTCTGTGGTTATCTTTCACTTTTCTCTATCTATTCAGAAATGGTTTTAAGAAGATATTATGTCCCTTTATTTGCAAAGAACGGGCAAAGTTGAAAAGTTATCCGACTTTGTGTACCTTGTAAAGATTTTTGGAGTGAAAACTTCCTTATCCGCGTTGAGCCCTTTTTGGTACGAGAAAATCTCATGGGTTCGCGTCACTGACGTGCTGATGTTTGATGTTGATAATTTCAATTAAACATTATGATATCTTTAATTTTAAAAATAATATTTAGTTATAAGTTTTCACTTCTATCGACAGTCTTTATACTACTAATATTTGTTGTCTTATCATGTCTTATGTCTTTGTCTGCAAAAATATTATTTTATTTTCTTACTTTTTCCAATATTTATTTTGTCAAATAAATACATACAATATTTATTTTGTCACATAAATACATACCACTTGAACTAAAATGCCTTAAGCACAGTTTTTATGATCAAAATCAGTAAGAGTTATTCAAGTGTGGTTGAATTCTACTTGAGCCAATACATTTTCTCTACGTACTTACTTTACCAGTTATTGTTGCCTGTTTTTCATGTAACTTAATATTTTTATTCAAGTCCTCTTATTTCATTTTTTTAGTATGACTTTATTTTCTTCTGAGTTTTTTTAATTGTTCCAGAATATTATACTGTTGGCGGTCGTCGATAAGCCTATTAAGTTTAAGTGCAATTTGACCGTTTGACAAAAGAGTTGGTTACAAGTAAACAAACTTGCAGGTGAAGCTAATAAAAAAGCTTGTAAAAAAAGATGTATAACTATAGTATCGTTATTAATTATATGTTGACAAAAACATATAATATATAATTTATAACAATTATAAATGTACTTAAACCTACGATTTTTTATTGATTTCTCCTAAGCTTTATTTTATTTCTAATTTAGTCGAATCCACATCAGTGCACAATTGATCGAATGTCAATGGTGAAAAAAGAAGAGATTATTTCTCTAAGACCAATTTGCTCTTTGGCAAAACCTACTGCAATTTTAACATATGTCTGTTCTATTCAAAATTAAGATCATCGATATAAAATTGACACCTTGTCACAACACTATAAAATCACTAACAGTTCATTAAACTTCACAGCGCAACATGCCTGTGGCCGCCTTTAAAGATATGAAAATTATTATAAAACTTTGCGTGAAAGGTATTATAGCATTTATTTCTAACAATTACTTCATATTAAAACGTATAATTAACAGGGTGCGGATTTTGTGTGAAGTTTTGATTCCGAAATTGTTTTTCACAAGAGAACAGCTTATTATAGTTATTATTATACATCACATAGTGCACTGCAGGACAAAAACTTCTTTTACGAAAGAAAGTGTTGGCCCCCTGCATTACCACGCTGTCCAGAAGGTTTAGTAAAGATTTGATTTCAAGTTTTCTATCTTTTGGACGTGATTTCCAACGTATTTTGGTTCCTAAGTCACCTCTTACGACACCCTTGGGATGAATAGGGGGGTGGAGGAACGGGTGTGACATGTCCCTCTAACACAAAGGGAGGATCCTCCGACGCCACTGCCACTGTCCAACGGTTGCCGTTGGGATGTTGTATATATGCTAATCGGCAAGAGAAATTCTTTCGCGTGTTTCAGGATTGGTAGTTTCTTCGTTTCCTTCGTTACTTCATAGTAAGACGTATCTTCGGTAGATGGCGCTGTAGTGTGTTTTTCTTTCGCCACAGAGGTGACAGTCTATATTTTTAGCCAGTATCCACACGGATAGTAGTAGTAATCAGTATATATTTTCTATGCTTGTGTATGTGACTATACTAATCCTAAACGGAAGAACTGATTTAAGGGTATTTTTTTGTCCATTCTTGAGGATTTGATGATGGTTTAGATTCACAATTCGGTAAAAATCATTAAAAAAAAACTATTTTTGTAGCATTAGTAACACCATGGGGCTTATATAGTAATAGTTATAAATATTCTTAAAATAAATAATCAATCAATCAATTTACCAATAGCAAGTCACTTACTATCAAATACAATTGAAGTTATAGAAAACATAAGTATTTTATTTACACTTTAAAGGCGAGTTTAACTTGTTTCTGATATAGTTAAAAATAGTTATCTGCCATATAGCACCAATATAATAATTATAAATTGCTGATAAACACTTGTATCTATATGTTTAAGACATATACTAGTTGACATCTGCATCGTCTCATTTCAATCCTGTTTGGCTAATAATAGTCTAAAACTGATGTTAGCTATTCTATCTTAGGCAAAATATACTAACTGCCTCGGTGATGCAGCGGTAGCGTATGCGACTGCTGTTGATGAGGTCTCGGGTTCGATTCCGGGGTTGGATCAAATGTTTGTATGATCTACAAATGTTTGTTTCAGAGTTTGGGTGTTTTCTATATATGATATGTATGTATTCACAAAAAAGTATATATATGTATTTATATCATTGTCTATTACCCATAATAGAAGCTCCGCTTAGTTTTGGACCAGATGGCGTTGTGTAAGATGTCCGAAGTATTTATTTATTTATTTATACATTACAAAGTACACGAAAATCGGTTAAATAGTTTCGGAGTTTTTTCTGAGCAAGCAAGTGAGTTGTGCACGTAACACGAAAATTATATTAATTTTGGTATATATACTATTATAATATTTTTTGAAAATATCCCGATTAACTTTTGAAATCGTTGATCATTAAATTACTTTAATTATAGAATTCAATTTAAATACTAGGAAATAACAAATAAAAACAATAAAAACATTTTTTTTTACATACAATCGGCAAAAAGGCCTCCGCATCATTGTCTACTGGTAACGTTCCCTAAAGACTGGCACCATTAAATTACTTAATTTTAAGACTATTATTGAGTAAGGATGAAGGCGCCCATAGCCCAGTTGCACTCGGTGATTAGAAGCAATCACCGAGGATAAGTAACGACGGCGCGGTCAGTACCTGGATTGCGGCGTAATTCGGAGATCAAGTTAAGCAGTCAGTCCCGGTTGTTATATAACAGTCGTGAAGCTTAGTTGGAGGCCTTTGGGCGGCATAAAAACAATTAACGGTAAGATTACGTAGCCACAGCGTTGTCTTGCCAGTCCCGCATTTGGGCAGCGTGGGGACATATGGCCTTACCCCTCTCCTGAGAGGAGACCCGAGCCCAGCAGTGGAATATTATTGGTTGTTGATTGATTATATTGAGTAAGAGTAAAGTTATTGTGATAACTTTAGGTCGTAGTATTTTTTACCAGGATTTGAATATGGCAATATTTTTCGAATAAATACGATATACGCAATCACGTTATCTCGTTGTCAGTTGCTGCGCTACACTGAACCCATATTCAGTTATCGGTCCAGGTATATTTATTTTTGCAAAGATATTTTCGTATTTTTTCAAAAACTGACGAAGTTTTATAATTTCATTAATTATTGTGGCAAATAAGCAGACCGAAAGATAAAGTTAGAAATAACTTTGCAAATAGGTATGAATTAGTCTTGAAGTTTTAAAGTACAGGGAAAATGAAAGTAATACTAATTCAGTTGAGAGGCGAATACAGTTCAATTCCATTGTTACTAGAAACATAGGTTATTTTTAAATTATGAAAAAAATCATTATTGGTACGAGTTGCTGAAGTCTGGAATTGTCTGAATTAAAATTATTATTACCTGACTACGGCAAAGCCAAAGGAAGGAGGAGACGAGTGATTTTGACAGGCTATGTATGTATGTTTATCTGTTCCCTCATTTCTCCTCAACCACTAATTAGAACTAGACAAATGAGGTATCGTTAGAAGCCTCTCCACTGTCCGCTAGCTATAGGCTATATGACGTGTCACTGAGCTTAATGTGGGGCCCTCTAGAGGTCATGAAGTACTGTGTTTTTTTTAAATAATATTTAATATAACTAGGCCGTGTTTGGTGTTACAAAAGAACGTTACTTGTAAATTTCTCAAATATATATATATTACTAGTATTTACTCGTAATTTTACAAAACAAAGTCAATAGAATATCAAAATATCAAGACGTAGTAAAATGTTACATAGAAACGAACCATAACACTTTAACGACGCTTGACTACGGCTTTTGAAACTTAAAGATGTGTTGTAGAAGACAATCTGATATATGCCTTCTTTTAAATATAGCGCAGAGCAAGCCAGATTGTCCTGATTTAATTTGCAAAATTAAATTTAATGTGCCAACTAGGAATTTACGTTCGACTAACTTACCCCACGTACTGTTTTACCACAGTGATTATCGGCATAATAGCTTCCTACCGCGACTTTCCAGTTTGTTTGTTGAGTTAAACTGTTTGGAACGTATTGATTTCTTCTACAATAGCAAAAATAATAAAGGTCTCGTGTCTCATGAATGAGAAATATTGTTCTAGTAATCTACATTCTACTCTATTTTACATTTGATTACAGTCTGATTATATTTTACAGCACTGTCTTCTTTCTACATGCGGAAGCTTTTAATTAGCGTATAGAGAAGCAATATTATATTTATATTGTAAATTTTGCTGTAAGTTCCCCAAATAAAATAATCTCTGTACACTGATAATTGTGTACTCAATATAGTATCTATCTTATGACATTATTATCAACGTGCAACGAAGGCATCTTGGTAGAGTCTATGTGCCGATTATCTTGCTTGCAGTAACTTTCTTTAATTCAGTATCCTGAAAATAATGTTTCATAATTTTTTAACGTCGTTTTTGAATCGTAGTTGGGTTTTCTTTTTTTTAAAGATCCCTTTCGGTACGATTTTGAATTTGGGCATTTTATAAAGCTTTTCGGTAGGAGTTGGTGAAGTCTGGAATTGCCTGACTTGCATATCCTTCCATACAAATATTACCCTAAAATGATCAAGTGCAAAGCCAATATGCTTAACCTTGGATATCTTGTCACAGACCATTTATGTTTTAATTTACATTTATATTTTCATAGAATATCATCATAAGATTCGATAGAAGACCTTAATTACCTCATATTTTACTCTGTAAGAAGTTTAACACGGTCAAATTCGACGAATACTAGAATTAAGTGTTCCTTTTACCTGATTTGTAGGTGCTTACCGCTTAAGGTCAAAAGCTTTGTGACCAATAGGAGGAAACTACATCTGTGAACATCAATTTAAAGAAGTCACGTAAATAAACTTCGCGCCAATAAAGAGACACAAAGACGATAAACTTAGATTAGAAATGTGTAACATAATTCTTTCAACCTTTTCGTGACCTGTGCAGCTATAAACTACAGATAAAACATGTAGCGCCCACATCTATTATTCTTATAGTAAAAGGCTTTGGTGAACATGTTCTACAAATCCATAAAGTAATAAATTATTTACATACTAATATGTATATTAATGAACTGTCAAACTTAAGTGTCAGTGGGCGGGGCGCATTGCTCTCAGAATTGATGGTCGTGGGCGCCAAAGAGTTCTCGAGTAGCAACCGTGTTCCGTGAGACGGAACGTGGATAGGCGACCCAATAGGCGGTCTGACAATCTGATTAAAATCATGAAAGCTATTAGATGCGGCTACACAGGACCCCTAGCTGTGGCGACCCTTAGGAGTAGGTCAATATCTAACAGAGGACGTATGTCGACTGAAAAATAGTTTAAAGGTTAGTAATTTATTTTTATTTCTACCCTGTATTAACAAAATATTAAATCTTTTTTTACTACGAAGATTGCCGAATCATGCGTGAAAGTAAATTCTTCTGTCCAATAGATTTAACGAATCATGTAGAAAAAGATACCATTGAATAAAAAATTGGTTTAGGAAGCACGTTCGTTGCGGCACTTAGTTTAGGAATGTAGGGCAGGAACTGGATGCGAGAAGTTACGAATCAAACGAAGTAACGTGCAATTTTAGAAGTCTATCTCCAGCTGTGGATTGCGAATCGATGATGATGATGAAGTCTACGTCTAAAAAGTAGTTTTATTACTACGATTCAAAAGTTAAACAAATATCAACATTTCAGCTATTGCCAAATTAGCTAAGTCATATAGAACTGAAGTTTGTGAAAGTTGATTAGAAAACTATATGACAGATACCTTTCATCAAAAGAAGATGCAAACAGACAGACACAGACTCTAGACAGAAGGCGTCAGCACAATTCGGCGGGAAATACCCTTAAAACGATGCTTAGTGGAAACTCTTCATACTTCTCATTCCAATGTATTTAAGGATTTCTATCATTGAAAAAAAGACTTTGGAAATGTATTAAATATAGGTTAGGTTCATGAAGCTTTATGTTCATTAAGCCTCGGTGTCGTAGTGGTAGTGTATGCGACTGCTGTGCTTGATGTCTCGGGTTTGATTCCCGGGTCGGACCAAATGTTTGTATGATATGCAAAGATTTGTTTCAAAGTTTGGGTGTTTTCTATGTAGAATATGAATGTATTTATAAAAGAAGTACACATATATTTATATCAATTATCTAGTACCCATAACATGAGCTCTGCTTAGCTTGGGAGATGATGTTGTGTTAGATTTCCGAAAAATATTAAAATCAAAAATTATTACATATGTAAAGATTTCTTAAGTACAATGATTTATTTCTTTAATATTATTTATATAAGTACTTTAACTGCACTAGACCTTCAAAACTTGTTTAAACAGTGTTATTTTAAAATAACTAATAGCCTTTTATGCATTTTCCCGAGGATTATCAATGATGTAAAAATGTAATACTTTATAGCGATTGTCTTAATAAATATTTCCAACTGAAGAAACCTTTATTACGTTGCTTGACGCTCAACTGTAAACTAGTTACGTGTGCGGACATGTAACTTGTTTACCGTTGAGCGGTTTTATAACCTTAGATCTAAGAGTTACTTTGTTTATGTAAAGAGGTAATCAGGTTTCAGGTTTGGTTCTCTACTTAATTGCGTTAAATAGCAAGGCGTGTGGTGATTTTTGAAATTTGTGTAGTATTTTATATCATAATAAATAAGCCAACAGGAACATAAATTTTGATTGAAGGTTTACGGTAGCAACCTAGGTAAAAAAGGATTCGATGAAACCTTTTCTTTTTTGAAAATAAATATACATATCAGTTTTGACCTTCACGGTACAACTTACTATTTGCACTTCTTAGAACAACACACATAGTAAAAATGTAAACCAGTTTTAATAAATAATAGTTTAAAAAACTAAAAAACACGCTTTTTATAGAAAACCGAACTAAAAAAATAGATAATCAGTTTTAATAAATTTAAATTAAAAAAAAAATAATTAAAATAAAACGTGGGGTGCATGGTGTCATCGGTCCTCGATAAATCTACAAAGTTTGATCGAAATCTGGCCGTTTAAAGTGGGTCAAAATCGCGCCCAAAGAAGTCGGTTACAAGCAAACATACATACATTCATACAAACATACATACATACAAACATATATACATACCAACATACATACATAGAAACATACAAGTAAAGATAATAAAAAGCGTGTAAAAAAAGTAACTTCTCTAAGTTACTTTTTAGTATTAACTACGGTACACTTGCAATAAAGGATTATGTTCTAACCTCAACCACAGGTCAATGTCTAATTTATATTCTGACCATAATCGCTTAAAGCTACAGTAAAATGTATACCGTTGTCTAACCTGATCAACCTCTCACAGTCCACTGCTAGATGAAAGATCACCAGCTATCCCGATCAAAGGTAGTGTGCCCTATCCGCTACCAGCCACTTCAGTAGCCATCACTCAGAATTAACAAAGATGGTTTCATATATTTTTTATTGCAAAAGAGTTCATGTAACCTAATCACGGAATACATGATTTTGTTTCATTTCACTGAATCTTAATAAAACTCCCAATACAAGTCTATACAAGAATTTTATAATGCACTGTAACAGATGTTCCAGGGCCCAAGTATGTAAACTTTGCTCGTTACTTATTTTATTATTAAACTTCGTTAATATTTGTATACAGACAAGACTCGAAAGTCATACATATATACATGTGTATATAGTACGTATATATATATATATATATATATATAACAGGTGTTACACGTTACACATTCATTCTAAATCCCTGTAATTTAGTGGAACAGAGCTGTTTAGCTTTAGAAAGTCAGTATGGTACAGTAGGCCAAAATTTTTTAGAAGTAGGCGAAGTTTAGTAGAGGATTGATAAGGATGATAGTCAGTTTAACTTAAAAATTAAATTTAGTGCCATTAATTTTCTGAAATTTAATTTTTCCCATGTGGTGTGTTGCCTCAGCATAGGTACTAGGTGATCTTAAAAGCTGAATTCAGAAGAAGATAGCAGCACTCGTTAACGAAATAAAACGAAAACTAGTGAATGTCGTTGTGCATCTATGCAATCGTATTGTGCATCGCTGGAAGACGTGTAAACTACCGTAAAAATCTTCAATATACGTAGTGTTTTCAAAAAGTATCGCGGATTTTGAATTTTCGCGGGTTACGTATATTCGATTTTCGATTTTTTTGTAGCGTTATGTTGGTACATAAGTCTCTCACTTATGCTTACAAGTTAATGTTTTCTGTTTTTAAAAAATAAGAGTTCAAAGAGACTATATAGGAAAAAAAGTAAATATATCTTGTATATCGTTAGGTCGGAACGGAAACTTTTCAGAACAGTCACGTATATGAGCCAGTTCCAGTCATAGTCACAGATTATCGGTATTAAGCGCACAGATTGCGCTGTACACCACGAATGTCATATAACCCATAAATTAACTTCCTCCGCCCTTTCTTAATTTTTGGAGTAAAATTATCATTACTAGAGAGAAGTACTTATTATTTGACTACTATCCCACATGCAGCGTCAGAAGTCAATTATCATCTGGTGCCTGCTTAACTTTAAAACTTAAAATACCTATGACATGTACATGCAAGCAGAAGTTCAAAAAACTAGACGTGGATTATGTAAGAACTTTGATAAAATTTACATGGTCTATGTCACTCGGGCTATTATTACGAACTAGCCGACCCGTGCCCACATGGTTGGACGTTGACCACCCGGTTTTCTTCGACTTGATTTAAAAATTACTGCTATTTTTAATTTAGTTTTCTGTTTATTCAAAATAAAATATGTCTTATGTCACTCCTGAACAGTGTCGCTTTCTTCTAGTGAAATAATTTTCACGATCGGATCAGTACCTCCGAAGATTACACCCTACATACAACCACACAAACAAAGTTAGAATCTTTACCTCTTTACAGTATTAGTAACATAGATCAATAGACGCCTTGTTCATTAAAATCGGTAAAATATCGGCGCTAAGATGGAACGTCCAAACTTTATAGACTAAAAATATTACCCGTCCTTTTGTCTTCGATGTAGTCGGGTAGAACTACGGCAAAACTGGTACGAACCTATTGTATGTCAAGTGTTCAAGTAAACTTATCCGTCGATAACTTTGCCCGAATTCCTGAAATACAACAGGTGCAAGACACCTGTTGTATATCAGGAATTCGAGCACCCAGGCTCGTTTCGTTAGTCATTGACCGCTCGGTTTTCTTCGACTTCATTTACAAATACTGTTATTCTTGATTGATTTTTTGTTCAATCATAATATTATATGTTCCATGGCACTTTTGAATACTGTCGCTTTCTGTTAGTGAATGAATTTTCACGATCGGATCAGTACTTCCCAAGAAACTTTACCTTTTTGTAGTATTAGTAATGTAGATTTATTGACACCTTATTCATTGAAATCGGTAAAATATCGACGCTAAGCCAAGGTGGAAGATTCAAACATATATAGACTAAAAGAATTACCCGTACTTTTGTTTTCGAACTAGTTGGGTAAAAATACGGCAAAATTGGTACGAACCTATCGTATTTCAGGAATTCAAGTAAACTTATCCGTCGACAAGTTTTCACGAATTCCTGAAATACGACAGGTGTCCTGTAGCGATAAGATAATACTTATTGCTTTCAGAAACCGATATTCGTAAAATTCTTTCCATTTTATTGAAATTTATCATAAAGGAAAAAAACTTGGATTAATTTAACGATGAATTTTTGAAAATTGCCCGTTATTTCCTGCCTCTTGATCGTCTGCTCTATCTTTATATTAATTTAGCTCTAAACGTACAAAAGTATCAGTATTCGAAGTCACGTGATGCTTAAAACTGATGTAGTTAGATTTAGCACTAACGTGGTACAGAATCATGCTCAAAGTGTGACTTTAGAAAGGACTTGATGGTCGCTTTCAACACTTTTTAAGCAAAATATTTTCGGACCTTTACACACAATGCTATCTAGTCCCAAACTAAGCAGAGCTTGTACTACGGGCACTAGACAACTGATATTAATACTTATACACTTTTTTTTTGTAAATACATACATATTATACATAGAAAACTCCCAATCTCCGAAACAAATATTTGCAGATCATACAAAGATTTGGTCCGACCCAGGATTCGAACCCGAGACCTCATGGACAGCAGTCGCTTACGCTACCACTGCGCCACCGAGGCAGTTTATTTTATCTCTTTTTGTTTTTATCTACATATTTTTGCTATGCTTAATTTGAAGCTAGATAGTGTTGTTTGTGAGATATTCGACCAATTAATTGAGACAAAAACATAATAGTTACGTATTTTCTTAAAATAAGTCATTGAGAACATTTGCCTACCTAATGATGTCAAACATAATAATTAAAGCAATTACTTAAAATACAGAAATAACAAACAAAGCGCTTCGCTCTGTCTAAACCACCTAACTTCTTGGCAAGCCTGTACAAAAATGTTTCTGTCACTTTGACTAATGTTTTTTTTCCACCCACAAAGATTGATAGTGTGTCAAAAGTGTATGGAGGTGACGCACGCAAATTGCTAGAAGAAGTCCAGATACACAAAGACCTTTGTAGCCATTGGTTCTGTAACAAGTAAGAGATCACAATAAAATAGATTTTGAAATCGAACTGGAGACCGTCGTTTTGAAAGGAAGTATTCAACTTGGTAGGTCATCTTATAGTGGATGTATTCCTAACTTAGCCTTGACGTCAGTCAAATAATAAACTTTTAGTTAAGCTAATGTAGGTACAAATTACTTGTACTAAGAGTATGCGTCAGTTTTCTCCAAAATACCATATAAACTTACCAATCCAGTGGACTTCAAAAGATTAGCACTATTGTAGCAAATTTCCTTTTCTTTTTTTCTAAAATATATTAATTTTATAAAGCCGAACAGTACTCAGAAACTGTTTCTGTAAATTAAAAAAAATATGTTATTAATAGATGCCTACCAACCGAGGAAGATATAGCATAACCCTGAATGTCAATGAAAAATGTTGCAGAAACGGGTTCTTCCTTTTTCAATAATCTTCCTTTTGAGTGACGCAGACAATTTGACTTGTCTGTTCTTTAGTGGGTCAGCTAGGATAAATACAAACCGGTCCGGATGGCGTAAGAAAGCGGTTCCCGGATCCCTCCCGTCTCAGGCGCAGAGTGGCACACCGTGTGGTTTTAATCGGTTCCATTCCGACACACCGCCCCGCCGCAAACCCCGGTGTGGGTGAAGGCCCGAGAGGGTTTCAACACGTAAAAAAAGGATAAATACAACCCCCCCCCCCATTATTCCGCAAAGTTACACAAAAATCATGTGGCAAGGGAAAAATCGAGGATTGCTACCCCCTCCCCTTCACCAATAATCATTTGGACAACTTACAAGTGACGCCAAAGTGCTGAATGTTATTGTTTAATGCTCCTATATCTTTCTATAAAGGTCTCCTGGTGGTTCACATGGCCCATCAATTTTCGACACGGGCCCGTAGTCTTGTAATATTCTGATCTGGCGGCTGGTAAAAGCTACTACGAAAACTTCCGCACCCGGTTTATGCGACAAGGTGAGGACCCCAAGACGAGCAAGTTTGCGTTCACTTTTAAAATTAATTAGCCATCTAGCAATTTCCTGACATTTCACCGATTTTTTATATATTAAAAAAATGCTAAACGTTTTACTTTTGCAAATTAAGTTTAGCTCCATTAGGAACATGGAATGACCAGTGTAATTAAAGAGACTCAAACTGAAACAGATAAAATTAGCACACACAGTTACCAAAAGAAGTTTTAAAAGTTGTTTGTTAGGAAATTCGAATCTTTCAATGACATTTTAAATTTAATCCCTAAGAAGTTAAAATAAGGGACGAATTACTGCAGGGAAATTCGTCATTATAAAATTTTAAAAATGAAATAAAAAATAATAACGCCTGCATATCCGCCGGCAGTAGATAGTTAGTGATGTAACTGATTTCATACCATCAATATATAAAACAAAAATGGCTTCCTATAATTTACAGAAGAGGTATCACCTTAGCATAAATATTTCCCCGCTTCTTTTACTAACAGAGCAAGACAAAGGATGACAATGAACAGTCGTCAGTTTCAATGTCCCTTTGTTCCAGCAAGCACTTGAATTATGTTCCGGAATAGACGACAATCTGTATCACTTTTTCCTTATCATTATATTGTTAAAAAGAAAGAATATTCTAGTAAAATGCTTAAGACAAAACTAGACGTTAGAAAGTTCTCGTTGATTTTTTGAGGCACAGAATGATAAACCTTACATCAGTATGTATAAAAGCGAATATGCATTGACGTTTGACGTAACTGACGTGAATTCAGATTGTTTATATTTCGCAGAAACGACATATTCAAGATGTTCCTTTGCAGTGTTACGTCGTCACGGAATCGACTTAAAGTTTCTAGTAGCTTTGGCTTTGAATATATAAGGCGCTTCGTCGAGAGCAGTACAGTTCAGTCTTCAGCTACAGTGCAATAAATTTTGAAGTGATATCAGTGATTAACCTAGCGACCTCGTCGACAATTAAGGACTGATAATTCGGAGTGATATTAGTGATTTTAAGAAGGTTTGTTTCTCACATCCCTGTTACGTAACTATATTACCATGTGAAGCAAAAACTTTGTACCCCTTTTGACAGAAATGATGCAAACGGAGGAGTATGAAAATTTAGCACAGTTAAATTTATATAAAGTTGGAATGCAGAATGCTAAAAAAAATACAAAAAGATCCAATTTTGACCTTTCACCAAAATGTTTTAACAAGTTACCTTCAGAAATTTGTGTGAAAGTGTATTTATTATCTGTGTTCAAGTTAGTAGTACTTTTACAACTTCGTGGAGAAGTAACTCCATGAACTTTTAAAAGCACTACATCTAGAAGGAATAAGAAAACGGTTATACCTCAGATCTGAGAGATTAAAGTATATAAGTAGAATTTTCCTTTTTTTATTATTAGATTTTAATAGGGGATTACATTTTAATATCTGGCTTGAAGTCGAAAACAAGGTAACTTCTAATTTAAAACTTCGTGCAGAATATCCTTGTGCGTACAAAAACAAACATTTAATGATACTTTGAATAAGAATCGAAATAAAATGCATGGGTTTCAAAGATCGATACTTTATACAGTGTTTATAAATAGTGAGGCTTCTATTCGTTGTGCACTTTAGCGTGATATTAATGGGTCTTTGTCTGTAGAGACAATCAACAAACATCATAAATAAGCAATATAATTTGTTCTGAATGGCAATTGCTTCGGATCCAACCGAGTTACAACCTAATCAAATGCACATAAAATTTTATTAATCTACCCACGCAAGAGGTATGCAATTACTTTGGTGAATAGCTTAAGTTCAAGAAATTGAACTTATCAGTAAAATACTTACAATCGGTATGACCTCGGTACTAAAAATAATTATATAAAATTTATTTTGGGTAATGGACTCGTCCATTAGTTTAAAGGCGTTGTGTGTGATAGATCGTGCGATGCCGGTTGTTTCTCTAGTCGATAGAATTTGTAAAGAGAAAATTCGACAGAGAGCCGGAGTTACTTGTCAGTAACTCCGATGTGCGATGGTGCGATGTCTCGCACGGAGAATCAGCACGCTGATGTGGAAGTGGGCCGATCATGTCTCCAGGCGGACTGATGGTCTCTGGTACCAACGAGTACTTGAGTGGAGACCGCGATTAGGCAAACGTTACGTAGGACATCCTTCAGCACGACGACTTTAAGAAAATAGCTAGCAGCGGATAAATGTGTGCAGCCATAGACCGGGATGATTGGTGATTTTTAGAGGCCTTCTTTCAGCAGTGGAAGACAGTAGGCCGAAGTAGTGCTCACATTGGCGAATTAATAGTGTAGATATTAAATAAGAAAGTATCCAATACTTTGGTTACCCGCCACCGTCACAATAATGTAACCGGCAAGTGGACACCCCAGATATTTTCCTATAAGCTTATCAGATTATATATGGTTGGCAAAGAATCCAATGCCATTCATTCAGATTTATCTATTTGAACAAATTGCCAAATAAAATATCCCATATTTTCCAGTAGTCTAATACTTCTACCATCAAAATTCTCCGGAGTACTTTTAATCTAGAGTTTCGTTTCGAGTAACTATAAAATGAGTTCAGCTGTAAGGTTAGCGCCGATGAACAGAGTGAAAGCAGAGAGACTAATGCAGTAACAAATTAAATTCAACCTTAACTTCTTAGAATACAACTGTATTTGATGCAAGGAAGTAAAATGACAGCGAGTGTGGCTTGGTTTGATCAAAATACAAATACAGTTATAAAATTTGCTGTTTTTGAAAAACTTTAGGTTGAATTAAAATTGTTACTGACTTAATCTCTCCGCCGTTACTCCGTCAATCAGCGCTGACCCTTTTAGATGTATGTGTAGCCTAACCATCCATCACCTGCTTAATATGTTCTTCATCTATGATTTCCCAGTTGAGTTTTTACATTTTTATGTATGGGGCTACCAAAGTAACTTTATTCTACCTGATGGAAAGTATAAATAGAATCCGAAAGTGGTGGTTACCTTACTCATTGCGAATGCAGACAATGCAACATGGTGACCCACGCCATGGCGTCCTGGCGATACTTCTGCATCATCGGGCCTCCGATCTCCACTCACCAATGAAACCCACAGTACGAATGCTGTCATTTTAGGTTTATCTTCTGTGCGAGGGTAATACCGACCCGGTTGAGCCCGCCCGTTTGTGCTGGCGTAATCAGCGCGGCTCTACTAACTTTTTTCTTGGTTTGTTTTCTTGATAGCTACTTTTATACTTTTCACATAATAATCGTTATTTACGTTATGTTCTTATGGGCATAACGTAAATTAGTTTATTTTGTCCATAAATATGGGTTCCATGTATACTAAATGTAAAATTCTTACTTCTTGGTAAATTAAGAATTCAGAATCTGTAAAACAGATTAACAATAAAAAGCAGATTTTAGTGTATTATTTATTTTGCAACTATCGTAATCACATAAATAGTTTGATCATCAAAACATCGAACGAACGTATACAAAGTAACCTACTTACAAGGATTATGATAAACACAACATTGCGTAATATACAGATTAAAATTCATCAGGCTCTCTGGCAATTTTCGAAAGACCAAACAATTTATACATTAGTAATTATGATTTAAAATGAGAATATCGTTTTCTAAACAAAAAGGGCAGATTACAAAACAGTCCAGTACAATCTTTTTGGAAAGGGGCCGTCTCCACGTACGAGAGAATCGCAACGGATCCTCGCTTCTATCGTCAAGTAATCTCAAGGAACGAAGGATTATTCTTTCAGAGTATCGTCGTGTCTCATAACGTAATCGCCGATTGTATCGAAATACTTGAAACAACACTAATATTACCCCAATTCTTTCGCCTTCGTGGAGATGTCCCCTAAACGTCAAAGCCGTAACGTTAGGTATCGTTTACATATCAAATCCATTGTACCCATTCCCGAAAGATCAAAGTCAAAACTTATTTCTAATGAGCTTAAGAATGTACCTAATCAACAAAGACATAAAGTCCTCAGTAACGATGTTGATACGATTAAACACTACGACTTAAGACACGGATCAACTTTCAAGTAAATGCCAAAGAACATAATGAATTTAGTTCTACTCATGAAGTTTCACAAGAGGTTCAGACTTTAAGATAACGTGTACATGAAAATGAAGAACTATTGGCAACTCATGGCATCATTTCAAAAAGACTAGAAATTACAGATCAAAATAGACGACGACGAAAAGAATATGGATTTTGTCAATGGTAACTCGAACACGAATAATTTTGTTAAATTCGTAACGTAAACGTATTATATCCTCGAAACAATACGATAGAGAAGAATAGATCAAGGAAACGATGAATTTCTATCTGAAGTTGTTGTAAATGTACGGTATATTTAAAATTTTAAATTAAAATTTAGAAACACTACACATAAAGTTATAATTTTCTTCAAAATACGTAGTATTTTGATTTACTGTATTGTTTGCACTTTGGCTAAAACCTCGAGGCAGGTGTTTGATATCCATTACACGAGACTCAAGTTGTTTATATGGATCTATACTTTATAACAACATAAAATTTGCTTTATATCTTTTTATATTAGGTTTATTTTTTCACCACGTTGCAAACATGCTGTGTTTTGCTGATACCTGTTGTAAAACCGAAGTGTCAAATAAAATGTAATATAGGCTCTAGGCGCGGTATACTTCCATCAACAAAGCTATACATTTACTTGTTTCAGTAGAGTGTAATATACTCGCTGTAATATTGTGTCCATTATATTGTTTAGGTACCATCCAAATTTTTTACGTCGGATAAAATTCACGTATGTCAAGTGCAAATTGAAAACATACCCTAAAGGGTAAAAATTAGAGAAGAGTTTTTCGTGTAGATAGACTAATTGAGGTATCTTTAAATAGCTTCTTCTCTAAGGATCTATATCCATAGATCTCCTAAAAACAATTCCATATCTGCATTTTATTTTACTTTTCACACTATTTTACACTCCGTTACTGCTTTGGTGGCGTAGCGGTAGCGCATGCAACTGCTTTGCTTGAGGTCTCTGTTTCGGTTCCCGGGTCGCATCAAATATTTGTATGATTTGCATATGTTTGTTTCGAAGCTTGGGTGTTTTCTATGTATATACAAAAAAAAGTATATATGTATTTATATCAGTTATCTAGTACCTACCACATAAGCTCTGTTTAGCTTGGGACTAGATAACGTTGTGTGTTAGATGTCGGAAATATTTATTTTATATATTATTTTATATTTCCCTACAACACAAAGGGAGGATCCTAAGACCAGGCAAGGTGATCATGCCTGGGGCCATTGCCCAACGATTGAGGTTGGGAAGTTGTATATATGCTAATCGGCGCGAGAATTCTATTGCGCGATTCAGGATTGGTAGTTTCTTAGTTTTCTTCGTTATTCGCAGTTCGACGTATCTTCGGCAGATGTCGCTGTAGTGTATTTCTGTTTTTCGTTGTATGTGGAAGTCACCACAAAGACAATTTTGAGATATGTGATGGCAACAAGTGAGCTTTATGTACGTTGATCATTATTACTAGTATTTAAGATAAAACGTTGAAATAAGGAAACATTATTACATGAATATATTGAACACTCCACAGGTACAGGGAATTTAAAACTGTTACATATAGCTATTAGATGAATGAAAGTTCTTACATATAACGTTCGAGCGCTAGAAACATTATTTTCCAGAACCTTCTAAAATAAAGTTTTTAAAGATCAATACAGGATGCTATCAGTTGCCAATGATATAATAGACACGTTGCTTATCTACATCAAATGAATTTAAGACATAATGAGTGATTTTGTGCATTTTAGTTCAACCCCTCTATATTGTTGCTTTATTGGGTATATAGTTAGTTATAACTACCATTTCTTCTTTTGTTCGTCTATTGAATATAGAGGTTTCAAAGGCTATGAAAGATGTACAATTACATATCACAACAAGAAGTATATTGTATACACAAGCCTTCCTATTATAGATTTTTTAAAGCTCGATCTCCCGTACAGGGAAAGTTGGGGTAGTACAAATTTCAATGAAAATATTGACAACACTCCAACCTTTCTTGAAAGTAATTCAAAAATAGAAGACATACACATATTGCTGTAGAAAATATAAACACAGTCGCACATTCGATTAGATTAGAATCGATTACTATTGAATATCGATAATTGACTAGACAACGCTTGGAAAAAAGTGGTATTTCATTCCTAATCTAATGTCTAATGTTGGAACAATAGTCAATAAAGTATGCATGCTAATAATAGCACAGTATAAAAGTAAATTTAAAACCAGAATAAATAACAAGACCTAGAACATGAAAAAGTAAGTAAAATCATTAAGTTTTGCATAATGTAAACTAGGTCGTTATTATTGCAGTAAAAACGCACCAAATCCTAAAAAAATTAAATTTTGATCCATAACCTTTCATCCCAAAACCCTGGGAAGTAAAATATGAAACACGGTGCAAATTAAGTTACCTTGGAAACTGGAATGAATTTAATTAGAGGTAAAAACTGGGCAAAGTTTTATAATTCTCGGGTGCTGTTTCAATTTCACATTTCTAATTAGACATAGTTGAAACATTTGCGTCGGAGGACCGAAAAGAATATTTAGATATAGGGGATTATCATAAAACTCTTGGAATAATTCCTGTTAAGATGGCTATAACTGATAATATTGTTAGAAATTAAGAATTAATTTTCACAGATGATGTTTATTAAATTGAAAACAAAAATATTTAAAAGATTTTCAGCTTACACAAATATTAAAATTACTAAAAATATCGGGTTTTTTTGTACAGGCTCTTTGTCTGTTGTTTGTTATTTGTTATGAGAGATAAATTCTTAGATATTATAAAACTTTCAATAAATTGTTTATGACTTTGACAAATTTTGTACTCATGATTTTAGTTGCTTATTAACGTGACTTATGGTATAAATACACAGTTTAATGTAAAAAACAATTAAATAAGATTTTATATATTAAATTTTATTAAATTACTGTTTTGAAAGGTATAAAATAATGATCATTTTAAGACACAACCAACAAATATGTGGTAAAACAGTTAAATTTCATCAAGTTATCAACTAAATAAATTTGAAAATAAAATAAATATGTGGACATCATACCATGAAACCTATTTTCATTGAAATTTGCAATTTCTCCATTCCATTTATTCCTATCTAAATACTTAGACTCTCTCAATAGAATATGTATATGGTTATGAAAATGAGATGTTGTAATAAGTTCTATGTACTTATAAATAGGCAAGGATATATTTTGTTTCTAAATAAAGTTACAGTGAAGACATTTATGGTTTACAAAAATATCAGTGAATATATAGTTTACTTTGTGCCAATAGAAAACGAAAAAAAAATATTTTATAACAATTTTTAGATTTGGTTAATTTAGGTAAAATATCTTTTAAAGCAAGATATAATGGTATAGCGTAAGAACTGGGCTACAGTAAAAAAAAAACAATAAAAGAAACTCGGAATAGTTACCCATAAGCCTGTACAAACCCTGAACCTCGTAACATTACGTAAAAAATATTAGCTTCATCGTACGTAAACAACTGTACCGGTCGCTAGAAATATTTGTACGCCTACCCACCCTGTGCCTTTTAATTATTGTAGTTCATATATTTACCTGATTTTTTGTTCTTATTGTGCATGTAGTAATTGAAATAAAAAAGAATGAAATGAGGATTGTACACTCACATCCAAAATAAACCACTACAGGTTGATGGGTATATTGTTTTTCTATTTTAAATAAATAAAAATAAAATAGTTTCACTAGTTTATCTATATGACAATGAGCGTAAATAGACAAAAGGCAGTTCACTAACTATTGTTGCCTTCATTTTCACTGCTTTACCAAATATAAATAAGCATGACTCCTTTAGCAACAATAAAAAAAAATAGTTTCAGAACCAACTTTGAGTCTTGTAATACGACAACCTAAACATGTTTTAAAATGATTACATAGAATCTTAATAAAAAATAAATATAAATTTTAGATCACTTTAGAGTCGAAATAAGTCGTAAGCTTACAGACTCTAAGAAGGAGACGCTGATCTCAGCAGACATATTCTAAATCTCAAGTAAATAGCCAAAGTAAGTAAACCGTCAAAGTAAATTTCGATCTCAATAACATACAGGTTAAGGACCAAATGTAAATAAGACTCCTCTTATATCCTTTTTAGAGGATTTGCTTCGTCTTTTTCAGCTGACGGTGAAGAGACTGTGTAAATAGATGTTAACTTCGATTCAATGAGTTACAAAAAATGGTGTCCCAAAACTGTTATTCATTTTACGACTGGACGACTGCCTCCAGTGTGGGGATCAATCTTAAATTCAATGTTAAATCAGCCCCAACATTGGACAACACTTTGTATGAACTACGAATTGACATTGTGAGTCTAAATGTTCATTGAGACTATTTTATTCAGGTCTGTAAAGTCCCAGCAACATACGAAATGTTTGAAAATAATATGTTAAGGCCAGTCAATAGACAAGAGCAACGTATATTTATATTATACATTGCTCGTGTTTTTCGATGTCCCTTGTTAGTCATAGAAATACTCGTAGTTATCAGATTTCTGTACTCATAAGAACTGAGTGAACATAACAAGTCATTAAATGTTTTGTATCCAGTTATACTAGTGGTCACCCAGTAGTCTATTCGCGTAATTTTTATAAAAACGGGCACAAAGTTTTTGCTTCGCGTGTTAATATATAGACTAATAATAAATAATGGTCTTCGACAAGTACATTTCATCTTTTTATTAAACCATTAAAAATCATTCTTTAAGTGTTTGACACTGCGATTGCGGAGACACTAAGTGTAACTTGACCTCGCTTTACGTCAAATATATTAATAACACTCGATCAAAGTGGGCTATAAGAGGCTATAAAACACCGACGTTTTTGAAAACCCGTAATAAGAGGATCAAATGAGTAATAAAACTTCTTTGGGGTAATATAAAATTAATTTTTACCGTTTTTTAAAAATAAATATTAGGTCCTTACAGATTAAATTGGCGTTTCGTTGCACTTTTTTATGGTATAGATAACGAGCAAACGTATCGCCTGATAGTAAGCGATTACCGGCGCCCATGGACACCCGTAACACCAGAGGCGACTGAAATATATCAGTGGCCACTTTGGTCTGAAATATATCCTCTTTGGTTAAGAATTCCAAATTCAAAGTTATAAATCCACTTAGCTGGTATATTTGAGTTCCGAAAATAGGTTTTCATTTTTTTTTTCCTCATTAGTTTTTACTTGAATACTTAAAATATTTACGAGTATGAGTTTTACCGAGGCACCAGTGGTGCAGAAACAGCTCGAAGGATTAACAATGTGTATGGCGTTTTCGTTTTGGAAGTTTCGACCTTCATAGCAAGCCCCGTAGACGGGCGGAGCGCAAAGTGGATAATGAATAATTAAAGACGATTACAGGAGCGGTTTCATCGTAAACCACTTTACAGTTGGTTGCAGGCTTCGCTGTGAGTGATAAAACTGTTTTAATCTACTTGAAGTAAATAGGGACTTTAAAAAAGCTTGAACGGTGGGTACCTCATTAATTGAGTAAAGGTAACCAGCAAACACGCGTCGACACTGCTGCGTTACATTGCTCAATCGGCAGAATAATGAAGGGATTTTAAATCGGGTTATTATAGTATAGTATAGTATATTATCTGTGATGAAAAGTAGATACTGTATGATAATCAGAAGCACTCATCGTAATGACTGAACCNTGAAATGTAACCTTGTAAAAGAAGCCAAATCCTACCCCAAGCGATAATTAGCTCAAAAAAGTAACTTGTGAGTGTTTGGTGGACTAGTGTCGATCGATACCGATAAAAAACTGTAGTGAACGATTTCACTACAGTTTTTTAAACCTGGTCAAACGATTACGGCAGGTATCTATAGTCAGCAACTTCAAACCGTGATGAAAGAACTAACTACTAAACAATCGAGGCTGGTCAATCTTTCTAGATCAGTGTTGCTTCAGGACAACGCTAGGACCATACACTGCATAAAAGACGCCTTCTCAACTAGAAGAGCTGCAATTGGAATGTCAGCGACATTCACCGTACTCCCTGGACTTTGCTCCAACAGATCACCATTTTTCCCAAATTGAACTTCTTACAAGGAAAAATAAGCCAAAACCACCTTCAGAGAGTTTAGTAATTCTCGTCCCATGGTTTTTGCAGTAAAGGGATCAATGAACTACCTATGAGTTAGCAAAAGTGCATAGACAACAATGGTACATACATTGATTAATTAAAAATATTAAAGAAAAAAACTTTCACCGAGAAAAATACTCCCATACAAAACGTCAATTGCATATGTGAGCACCTAATAATATAAAACAAAGCTCAAAGAACTTTGTTTTCATCGTTTCTAATTCAACCTTTCAGTTTCCATTTTGTTACGAAAACCATACTAATAATACTTATGAGTTATAACCGCTACAGCAGGAAAAAAAAACAATTTTATGGATACCGCAATAAATTAAAGCGTCGGGAGAGAATAGATGATTGGATAGAAAATAAAAACGTGAGTTTATAAACACGTGCTTGGCAGTTTTTTCTTTAACTTGTTTCAAGTCATTTTTATGAGTTAAAACTAGTTTATATGCCCGCGGATCCACCCGCTTAAATGTCAGTTATCGCGGCAAATAGTAGCCTATGTGTTATTCTAATGTATCAGCTATATTAATGTAAAGTTTCATCCAAATCCGTTAAGTAGTTTTTACGTGAAAGAGTAACAAACATCCATCCATACAAACTTTAGTGTTTATAATATTAGTAGGATTTACAAAACTAATAAATTAACTCTGCTAGTTCTTATAAGTAATTCTGAATCAATTGCGCAGTATTCGTGAAAACTGGTAACATTATATCTCTCGCTACAATAACATGTTTGCAGTTTCCGATAAAATAGTAATCGAGAACAATGTAATGCCAAACACGGCTACCGCTGTGAAACTCAATGATATTGACGCAACGGGAGGTAATTGGCGCATTCACCGCGCCTTCATTCATATTGATCAACGAATGGTCGATACAAGAGCCTGTAAAAGTATGATGAGCCAGTCTATTGTTGGATCTGTTTGTTATAATGTCTAATAATGTTTACGGAAAAAAACTAAAGTTGGCAAATAGTAAACAATGTTTCTTGTTTGTCAGATATTTTTATTAGAACTAAAAACCTTTAAAAGTATTTCGAAGATTTTGACTGTATGATTGACGATACGGTTAAAATTGTAGGTTTACCATTGAGGGAAACCCACCAACTATGATGATTTTCTAGTAGTAGATAAATTGGGTGTTTTTACCCGACTACGAAAGGAGGGTTTTGTTTTTCGAGTGTATGTATGTATGTATATTTCTTTGGCACGCCCTAGAGCCTAAACGGCTTGTCATATTTTTATGTGAGTGATGTCAATAGATTCGTCTTAGCTGTTAGAGTGACACTAGGTACAACAAAATTAGCAAAAAAATATTTTTAGTTCTTCAATGAATTTAATAAAGACGGCAGATATTGACGAAGTCGGTTTTTTTAAATAATTCTTTACTTATTGTGTGTGTTTTTTGCATAAATATCATAAAATCTGTCAGGACAGAGGTATTAGTATTTGGAAGAACGTTACAAAAGAAAGAAATTTTCTTTTGTAACTTGTGAAAAAAAATCTACTGTATATTATAAATCATTGGTATAACTTAGCATTAGATTCTTCAATCGGGTCATTATAAACACTAAGTCGTATTTCGTAAAGTTCATTTTCCATTAGCACAAAATAATGCATTGTAAATCAACGCACACCACTCAAAAATCGTAGAAAGTTTCGTATAGAAAAATATAATTAGCATTCTAATAGTTTTACACATAACTTACAACTACGTATAGACAATCGTATGCTTTTTTAATGATTATTATAATACTGACATGTATAATATGACCCGTTTTTAGCGGGTAACACCTTATTCTACTAACGAACTCGAGAATCAGATGTTGGATGTTCGAAGTGAAGATGGTTTCACATCACAACGAAGCCTAAACATCTGTTCTTGAGGGCAACTTCAGAGCGGTCAAGTTAGTATATAATTTAAGTAGATGTAGGTATGCTCCACTGACTTTGCGACTTCTTATTGCTCAAACTCATTATAAAAATTTCATAAATAATCTCATGAAATATACTTTAAGAAACTCATCTATTACAAGTACATAGTAGTAATAAACTTAGTTCCGCCTTATTACCAACTTCGATACTTTATTCTAATAAACTTAACTATAATGACCGCTCCTAACAATCTATTTCAGTTCGTGCTTTAAATAATTACTTTTCACTCTAAATCATCTCCATCCTTCGTAACAAAGCACTTACATTTGTAGTTATCAAATAAATAGTAAGGGCGAGAAAATGAATCACGAAAAGAATCTATAATGATTACAAAAAAACACGATTGCTTATACACCGGAGAATAACTTGAGAGACTTTAATTGCCACCTTATCTTTTCGAGCCAATATTTTTTGTAGCACAATTATGTTGAGAACTAACATATTTAATAGAAGCCTGATTAAAATGTAAGAGAGGTTAAACGTACATTTAACTGTAATTATACGACGAGTGCTAAAATACAAAAAGTACAAACTCCGGCCTTGTTAACGAAATCTGATACTTTAGCAGAAAGGACAGAAAATCAAAGACAATGTTAAACCTACTAAGCTAGCAGTTGTTTTTCTTGTCAATTGACGCGATTGCTGTAAGATGAGACAGGCGGCATCCTACAGAGCTCCTGACAAAAAAGGCATTTACGAACATGATTGTCCACTATTTTTTAAGGTATGTATAAATTATTTTACGTTAGAACTTTTTCTTGTAATTCTAATTATTGTAACATGAATATAAAGTAAGTAAATAAGTTAAAGAATAAATTTGAATTTTGCTCAAATTTCAAATTCACCTTAAACGCTACCCATTTTCATCCATCAAACGGGCAAACATAATGTACTAAAATACTTTATAAGGCGTGTTGAGTAATTACTTGAAACACGAGCTTTGCATAAACATGACAAGTATGCAAATGGAAAATTCTCATTATGTTACGACATTGTTCACATTTCATACATTCACGATAAATTGAACAACATTTATTATACTACCAAATCAAGAATGTTATTTAGGTTGTACGTATACAAATATCTTTTTGGAATAGAAGCATTAAATTCAAATTTGTCAGTTAAACAGATTTATAAATATTCTACATAAAATACTCTTATAATATGCAAATAAAACTGTCTTATTAAAGGTCAGAAATAAGATTAAATTTCCTGTAACATAATTGTTTCAAAAGATAACACGGAAAAAAGTGAATGCCTGATTAAAAACATTGTATATATTGTATATAACAATGGCCAGTACCGTTGAAAGATTTATTAGAAAGGGTTACAAATAGTGGAAAAATATTCTATAGGTTACAACAATATCGCTAAACATTCAAACTTTTAAAACTATACTTAATTTAATACTAATAACAATAGTATGTTAGGAAATGTATACCATCACATAATATTTATAAATAATGTAGTGAAAAGTCTAGTTCTCGACATGTTTTTCTCATTTTAACATGGGCCAATACTAAATCAATTATTGACTTTGATAAAAAACAGCATTAGGACAGAGTAGTTTGTTGCCATGAAACAGAAAATACATATAGTACTACTCACTTATATTTAAGAATAACACAATGTTTATATTTACTTTAGAAGTAAATAAATCTAATTTTAATTTAATAAACTGGAATCTGAATTGCTGCTCAAGGAAGATACACAGACATAATATAAAAGGATAATATTTGTTTAGCGAAGAAAGAAGCCAATATCAAATTTGGATATAATGACGTTATCTCATTTTGGAAAAGAATTGAATGGATACAATAAATCATTTGATTGATTTATTCATATTTATCAATTTAAGGATTTATTGTAAGCCTGAGTTTCTCAAGGAATTCCGATTTTTCGAAATTTATACTAAGCAAACAGAGATAAGATAAAATCAAACGATTTTAGTATCACTTTATTCAAATAACATATTTAAGAATTAATTGGAGTATTCAGACCCAATTAATATGTATAATTTGAAAAAAATATTCAATAGTTACGTCATTCGGGAACGAAGACGGTGAAAAAGCTGCGAAAATAAACAAAAGTATTAAAACAAAATTTTACATACTTTATGCTTCTTTTAAACATATATTTAACCAAATTAACCTTAATATTAAACCAGTCAAACATTTATAGTAAGAAATATTAATGAAGACCTTTGAAGAGAAAGGACCCTACAGACAGAAAGCACACACCTCATTTTAATAATTAAAGGACTCCCCCTACTTATCCTTTTACAGGACGTGCAAATTTTCACAAGATTTAGATTTGGAGATATCATTGATGCAAATCTTCTGCAGTAGTTCTCTTGCGATGCTCAAGGATATATGAGTCCGTGAGCTGGCAAGTTTGGATGGTTTCGCTTCCTAAAACAAAAGAAGAATACGTTAATCCACCTACCAAACTTAAATCCATTTATTCTCCTTTCATCTTTAGGTAAATAATTATGTCTCGAATATACGTTCCCGTTAGTTTAAAATATTTAGGAACTTTCTGAAGTAAGGAGAACATTTCGCCGTGTTAGACGTTTTGAAAAGGTTAGATAAATTTTCTCATCAATTATTTCTTTTGCCAGGGATAGAATATTTTATCTCTCCCTAATGGAACAATTTGGAATTCGTGATTTGATTTATTCATGTTTTCTTTGTCTCTTTGGGGATGTTTGTTTAAATCTGTGCTAAATTATTTGCATATTTTTGATTACCTGTTTTGTTTTCTTAGCATGTTTCTTGTCCCTGTTCTCTTTGAGGCGGATCTGTTTGAGGATACCGACTAGAAGTTCGTCGACGTTGTGCTGGATGCCTGATGAAGTTTCGATGAACTTACAGTCTCTTGAAGTTGCTAATCCTTTACCCTCTGTTCAAAAAATGTAGATAAATATTTCTTTTTAGTTTCTTTTATTATTCTTTTTCATTTTTTTAAAATATTTTAACTGTTATATTGAGAGTTGATATTTAATTTTGACAAATATTTTCATTATAGTTAGTCGAACGACAATATAACACCACGTCGTGTCTGCGGAAGGTGACGGCAACTACGGTTTAAAGATTTTTATTTCAGTATTAGTTACTGATATTAGGAATAATGCAGTATACTTTTATGAGGACAAATTTTAAAGTACTCACCGTTTGTAGACACCTGGCGGGCTCTAGCCAGATCAGCTTTATTGCCCACCAGTACGACTGTTCTCTCCACTGTAAATTGTTCCCTGGCCAAGTATGCCAGAAGTTCTGCAGCTCGACTAAAAGAGCTCTTCGCAACCACCGAGTATACCACTACACAGGCGTGTGGCTCGTATGTTGAGAGACAATTTTCGACCTGGGAAATAATACGTAGGTTACATTTTTACCCAACTACGACGAATGTAAAAAATGAAAAAATATTTCTATTATTAACTATATAAATTTCATAAAAAAAATTATATAGTTTGGTTATAGTTTTTTTTTGTTATCTTTATAAATAAGAGATTTTTTTTTAAGAAAACTGATGAATTATGAAAAAACTTCTTAGGTAGATACTTAGGTACTGACAAATCTAAAATTAACCTAAACGTGTGTTTCAGGCACAGTCAAGAAGAAAATACAAATAAAAAGTTTTTAAAACTTCAGTAATGGACATAGAATATTCAATAACTATATATATGCAGGTCGGGCATTCGCCATCTAAAAAGCAAATGAAACAATGACAAATCCTTTATACAGTGAGTTTGTTTAGAAATTGAATTTGTTTATTTAAATATTTTTCAATTGTCTATTCGGAACAAGGTATTAGCTATCATTCGAAAACAGTATAGATCCTAACATTAGTAAATTTAAGTTCATGGCGGTAAACAAAAGGCTAATAGTCTTTAAGAACTAAGGCTACAGCATAGTATTATTTTAATAAAAATTCTACCATCACAAATGTATATCAGGCAATATATAATAATAATAAATCTCTTTATTTACAGTCACAAAACTTTCTTAATGTAAATTACAAAATGCCATATTCAGGTAACTTCGTGAGAGTCCAGCCTGAAGTAGATTTAAAAATAAATTTGTAATTACAGGTCACCGGAGTCACCAGCTTTATGTATTAATAAATGATTAATTATCTATTATTTCGACAGTATTGATAATACGAACCTAAAATAGACTAAATAGATAGGTATTTAGAAAAATGCTGGTTACTTTACTGGTTAATATTATTGAAGAAAGTTAAATTAAATAGCCTCCCTGAACTTTATTACATACACATTAAGGTTCTGAAGGTAATACATTTTCTTATAGCCGCAAGAAGTTCGTTTCAACTTAATATTGCGGTCTATTTTATAGTCTACATCATTTATTTCAAATTGAAAATTTTCAAGTACTATTTTTAAATTTATGCAGACAATATATGCAGACGGGTCACCTCAGGTAACTGATTATGGCTGCTCATAGCCAACCGTAGCTCAAGATTATGAGTGAGAGTCGCCTTTCCTTGAACATCGTATCGGTCTCAGGGTACTGCAGACAGTAATTTATAATTCAGGTAAGCGCGTCAGAAAACCAGGTTTCGGTTATATTCTGCACTTACTCATAATGTGTAAGAAATTCAAGCGCTATTTTGAAATCTTATTTTTTATCAGTTTTTTCGTTTCAATGCATACTTACCGACATTTCCGTACTCGGGTGGTCTATGAAAATAAGTTCGGATTCTTCACCATCCAATAAAACTGACACTGACTTTTCGCCAAATTCGTCATCTGTAACAAATTCATCATACAAAATCGAGATCTACGATATTGAGGACAAAATTGAAATGACACGAGCGACGAAGGTTTAAAAAGATTCTTATTGGGTAAATTGCGATGTATTTCGTATGAAAAGGATGGTTTCGAAGTAAAGTAATTTCATTGGAACCGTACCTTTTAACATTATTAACAATTTCTATTACAGTGATGTTTATAAATGTAAAGGATTACATATATCTACATATACCAACTCTTCCAGTTTTCTTCTCATTGATTTCATTAGTTTCGACTCTATTATTCTGAGACTGCTCGAGTATCATAAACTCGGCATGTCCGTGATTCTGTGCAGTTGATCCTATTGTACATATAGATATATGCTGTAAATTATATACGTATATATATTTATAAGATCCAAATAAACGACTTTGAGAACGCTTCTTTGATTTAATCACTGGCCTGAACCAAAATGGTTATAATATATTATACGAATCAAACAAAAACTTAAATCCTGTTTCATTTTGCAAGTAATTTCATGCAATATAAAAACGTAATGATAATGAAATCGCAAAAAAGAGGGCCTGAAACTTGTAAACACTTGACTTAATACCATGGAAAAATTTATGAGTGGAAGATATGGAGACACAACACAATTATTGAATAAGTTGGAAAAACGTCCCATTAATTTTCCAACTACTCTAAAAAATCGTTGGTCATCTTACGATTTACAGACATGAACGGTGTTATTAAGATATTTGACGAAAAAATCAATTTTGATGATTTTTAAACATGTTGAACAAACAGGACGAATGTTGCAAAGTAAAAAAAAACATTGTCATAAAATACATTACAACTGCAATCGATGCAGATTGCTACTTATAAAAAAAACAAAAGCTTTCAAACAAAAAATTGCCAATTACAGTTCTTAATTTGAATGACGTTCACAACATACATTTAGAACAAACACTACGTAGTCACTTACAATTACAACAATACGTAAAATGAACGGTACGTGTAATAGGGTGACAACACTTACCACGTTTAGCTTCGCCATAGTAAGCAGCAAAAAGAAGGAACGTTATTTACAGAAGAGCTAGCAGCCATACATGTGCTTAAACTATACGTTAGCTTCAGAATGAGAGCGGATTTGGCGGATTTGTATAGATATAGCTATATTGCATAGCAGTGAGTATTTCTTGTTTATAACTTTGATGAACATACTTATACCTGAGACGCTCATAGCCCAGTTGCACTCGGTGATTAGAAACAATCATCGAGGGTAAGCAACAACGGCGCGGTCAGTACCGGGATGGGTGACCGCTGGTGGCATGTTACCATAAGCGTCTTCGTTATTCGGAGCTCACGTTACGCAGTCGGTCCCGGTTGTTATCATACGATGAAGTCTTAGTTGGAGGCCTTCGGGCGGCTTAAAAACATTTAAGGGTAGGATACGTTGTCACAACGTATTCTTGCCAGTCCCCAACCCGCACTTGGCCAGCGTGGGGACGTATGGCCTTAACCCTCTTCTGAGAGGAGACCCAAGCCCGGTAGTGGGACATTATGGGTTGTTGATTGATTGATTGACTTATACCTATATACTGCCACTTAAACCAATAGTGGAATTTCCAACAATCCTTTCGTGGTGGTTACTTATAACATATAAAGTATTAGCTTCCTAAATTTTATCTAAGAACCACTAACGGCTTTGTTTCTACGTTGATGAATCAAGTTATTTCGAGCAATGCGTATCACGACGCAATGCTGGTTTGCCCACTATTCCATATAAAATAAATAAAATTAAGCGTCTATAGACAAATACAAAAATAAGAAATTACTATGTATGTATGTATGCATGTTATATATACAACTTTCTGCCTTGGCTACAATTGTACGGGCAGAAATCAAAATATAGCTACGAACATTTTTAGTTTTTAATTCATTAACTTCATATCATTCAACTTCTAATCTGAGGTTTTTGAATGCGAACGTGGCCTGATTTTTTATATTAGTATGATGTTTTATTTAAGAAGAAAAATATTTATCCCGTCAATAAACCAATCCGGTAGTTGGGTTCTAGAATAATTCCACCCATTACTAAGAATCAAAAGAGCCAAAAAATGAATATGAAAATGTACCGACACCTATCTAGTGGTGTGGAGTATCTATAAGATTTTAATTTCAAATCTTTTTAAATTATATTGAAATTTAATTTAGATTAGCTGTATTAATAAAATGACCAATGCCAAAATAACGATTCAAACAAATAACCAAGAAAGCTAACTAAAACCAAAACAATTCTTTCTTTTACTTTTCTTCTAAAAGATTTATATATACTAACATATATGTATATACAAATGTTAGTCAATACAAATCATTAAAAATGAGTTAATTTAAAAATTTGCAACTCAAATGCTTAAACACCCACAATCTATGACCCTTTAATTAATTTTACATCTGTTTTGCAGTATACACGGTTCCAACATTAAGTAGACAAAGGACATTCAAAATTAAACCTCTTCATTAATCTCTTTGGGTTAAATATAAAACACGTAATACATATTCCCATCAGTTATTTACTTCATAATTAAATAACTGACAAGCTTTTCTGAGGGGCGAAAGCCGACTTAAACGGGTACAATATACCTTTTGTTCGTCCTACTGAATTATGAATCGAAATAATAAATGTATGAATTTGGCTTTTTCATTTGGTCATTATTTTTTAATGATATCTAAACCGAATGGTTATTCGTTGTTATAACGATTAAATTGAACTTGGAATATATTTTGTAACAAATGAAGTTATTGAGAACAAATCTAAATTTTCAGAAACAGAATTCATTTATGAATAACGATAGTTCTATGAAATAATAATTTACGATCTGAGTCTTCCATACCATACAGATTTACAAATGTAATATTGTAAAATGCATGATAGCAATCTTTACAAATGAAATGCGTTGCATCTATCGATGATAGTTGAACACAATTCGGTATGAGTTGCTTACATGATTAATGAGAAACCTATGTACAGGAAAGTCCTCTTTGTACAACGTGTCACAATGGAAAGGGGATTATACTGTAATACAAGGGAGTAGCTACATAGCTCCCAAGTATTATCGTTAATGTGAAATCTGAAGCCTTGGAAAGACCTTGCGTGTTTCAATAAGGCACTAAGTTATTAGGCTAGGATCGTGTAATGGACCGCCCACTATTCTAAATAGATAATCAGCTAACCAATACCAATTACAATTAGTATATGATTGTCACAATGGAAATGAGATTATACTGTAGTACAAGTGAGTAGCTATATAGCTCCTGAGTATTCTCGTGAATGTGAAATCAGAAGCCTTGGAAAGGCCTTGCGTGTTTCAATAAGACACAAGATTATTAGGCTAGGAACGTGTAACGAACCGCCTACAACTCTAAATAGATAACCTGGACCTACCATTAGTATATGATTTTCAACCTTTGTCTTTTAAACTTATATGAGCTATCAAAATTTAACCAACGTTTAAATACCACATTGTTTTTTTTTTACATTTAAGCCGCCAAAATGACTCTGCCCTGCCTGATGGAAAGCATGAGCAGAATCCAAGAGTGGTGGTCACCATCCTCAATGCCAAAAAGAACAATGCAGCATGGTGACTTACACTATGGCGGCCTGGGGGGAAGGGGGATGGTGAGGGGGATAGGGGGCGTTGGATTGGGGTATGGGCCTCCGGTATCCTCACTCACTCGATGAAACACAGCGTCGGTCGGTCGCCGTGGTATCACTCCGGTCGAGCCGGCCCATTCATGCCGAAGCGTGGCTCTCCCACAATGAAAATTGTCTTACTTATATATATTTTTCTTTTTTAATTTAAGAGTCAAGCTCATGTTTCATTCTTCTCTATTTTCTGTGATATATTTAATTTCTTGATGAACCACTTATATCATTCAGAAGTTTCTCAGCGTTTTTAAACTGTGTTTAAATAAAAGCACCCGAATGAAATTGGCTCTAAACATATCTAGATTAAATTATATCACAATCCTACTAATATTATAAACGCGAAAGTTTGTATGGATGGATATTTGATACTCCTTCACGGATAAAACTTTACAGTAGTATAGCTGATACATCTGAATAACACATAGGCTACTATTTGCCGCGATAACCGACATATACGCGGGCGGAGCCACGGGCATAAACTAGTATACTTAGGAAGCAAACTGAACAGGACAGCAGCACTGCAAATAGAAGAAAAACTTTGAACATACTCTATACCAACCCGTCCGGCGGTATACTGCGTAAAAACCTCCTTTCTAAGGGCAGGCCCAAATCTACATTAGAAAGGGAAACACAGTACTAGTAAAAGCTGTAAACACAACAATTATTAACAATATTCTACCACAAAAACAGATTACTTACAAAATAAACATACTTTATGTTACGTAGACCCACATTTATTTGATATCAGATAATATTATTCCCAAATCCGCTCTCATCCCTTACTAACCAAAGCTTCACATTTCAGCCCTCTACATTAATATTAAATGAGATTATTATCATCATAATCAGAGTATTTGTATTTAGAAAGGTTTTTTTACAATATAAACTTACTGCATGGTGATTTGCTGTTTAGGTACTTAAGAGTACAATGTGTATTGATTGTCATCCAGTTAAAAATTATTTACGTTACCCTCACTGAAGCACATTCGTCTAAAATAGTCATTACCTATCAATCTTCACTAATAATTTAAGTCGTTAATCATTTTAAGTATGACAACATAAGTACTTAATTTTCATGGTCAAAACGTTAGGCAATAGAAAGTGATTTAAGCCTGTTATGTGATTGCTTTAATTTTCGTGTATTTATGTAATATATTAACACGTGAAGCACTTTCTACCTCTTTTTACGAAAATTATGTGACCGGGGGAGTTTGAAATTTGGCGTAGTTAAAGCATGGAGTAGGAGAGCATAAGGCTAAAAGTAATTGTAAAAAAATGATATGATTGAAATACTACCAGCAAGAGACCAGTAGTTTCCCTAATTGTGTGGTGAAAAATCATAATAGAATAGTCGTTACGAATCAATATTTATCTTTATATATTTAAATCTTCTATGCATGTGTATGTGACTAAACTTCTCCTAAGCGGCTGAACCGATTTCAATAAATTTTTTGCCTCTATTGCTGGGGATTCGAGTACACAAATATTCACAAAAACAAACATATAGAAATTGATTCGACTCGCGGCGTTACTTGCGGGTGGAGTTATACCGTGCGTAACACCGCGGGGCTCACCTAGTTTAATTATATATGTTTATATTATTATAAAAAGGCGTTCAACATTTTTAGTATAGCAACATATAAAATAACTTCTCCTGGTCCAAACATCAGACAATCCAAAGGTATGCAAACCTCTCATTTAATGATTGATGTTAGTTTTCGTGTATTTACAGAATTATATGAAGAAACAAACAGACGTCTATATACTACGAAACGTGTAACATGTTCCATTTCTTTTATTTACTTACTTACGCTTTGAGGCGCGCAATGCGTAAGTATTATCTGCAAGTCAACCTACGGATGGTGCAAAGAAAGTAGTGTATTATGAATATCTCAAATTAGTAGGAAACCCTTTTTATATGTCCTAACGATACTGTTATATTCGATCTCGTCTGTATTTGTTATTATGATTCCATGACTTTTGTTCCGTTAAAGATTTGATATACTAGAATATCACTGCCACAGTTACTTACAATAACGGTTAAATCAATAATCAAAAAAAAATTTTTCAATATCCTAAAAATGATGTTGCCATCTAAACGCTACGTAATTAATATATATACATATTATATGAGAGACCTATATCTAGCAGTGGCAGTTTATGACACACATTATAAACTACAAATATAAATATATAAGTGTACCTTGGAAGTACCAATGTTAACTTATATATTTATATTACTTATTATTATCTCATTAGACACAGAGCTATGTGTCAAAGATGTGCTAAAGACAAACAAACTGATCGAAAGCAAAGAACTGACCTGAAAGTGTAAGAGGGACAAAGAAGACATATTTTATCTTTCAGTATATAGTATTCATTAAACTTTTTTGCTGACGGTAGTCGGCGCCGCCTGCCGACACGCCGTCTGATTCCTCAAGAATGCTTTTGTATTCTACGCGCCTATATTTCGAGTCGTAATGTTGTTTACTATTGAAACGCGTTTCCGTAACACAATAAATTAACCGAATTATAAAATAACTTCAAAAATTTTTCTTTTGAAAACATTGAAAATGTTTTTACGATCGCTTCAGTGGGGTATTCATTGTCAGTCACAGTGAAATTTCGCTACAGTTTCGTGAGGACAAAAGATGTCACTCGGCGAGGTTTACAAGACGGCGAAAACATTTTTTTTTAAGTCAAAAACTTTTCTCTGAAAATGTAAAAATTAAGAAAATTTGACGTATTTTCGGTGTTTTTTCTCGTTGAATCGACGATTTCTCGAAAAAGATCAGCGATATTAAAAAAAATGGAAAGAATTCTCCGCGTATTCAGTTGGGCTAAACGGCGTTGGGAAACAGGTACTCTCTATCTATTACGATCTAGGCAGGAAGATGCCACGGCCTAAGTATACGGCGTGAAGTATGGTTGCGCAGGTAAAGATTTTGACCCGAGTGTTGTGTGTTTTAGACATGGGCTGTTTATTCAAGGTTGTTGTATTTATCCAATTTGTAATGTTTAATATGATAAATTAATTTAAAATAAAATAATTTAAATAAGTAAAGTTTTGTCTACATACTTTTTCAATGTACCTAAAGGTCGTGAGAGGCACGAGATCTGTCATTTCTTTTTTAATAGGGTGCATACGAGCACACAGATCGCTTGATGGTAGGCGATTACCGTCGCCCATGGACACCCGCAACACCAGGCGTCATAAGTAAGTTGCCGGTTTTGATAAAGAGTATTTGTGCTTTTTCGTTGAAAGATTGATTGCGTTTTGCGATGAAACAAGTCCTATTTTAAACTTGTCTATGAAATTACAAAGAGTTTAAGCAATATAACCTTTTTGCAATTGGTTAAAATCAACTTTTTGTATCTTTTTACATATTATATATAAATATTGGTTTTTCAACTTCCCTCGCATTAATGTTGATTATTTCAATCTATTTTTTTTATGAAAAATACTTCTGTGTACTAGTGAACTGTGAACAGAATCCAGCTAGGTTGGGCAGCGTTTGGGAAACTTCGTCGGGTCTTTTCATCATCGATCCCACAGTGCCTAAAGACGAAAGTCTTCAATGCGTGCGTCCTACCCGTAATGACTTACGGAGCCGAAACGTGGACACTTACGGTTCGACTGGTCCATAAGTTCAAAGTCGCTCAGCGTGCAATGGAGAGGTATATGCTCGGCGTTTCTCTAAGGGATCGCATTAGAAACGAGGTGATCCGACAAAGAACCAGGGTCATCGACGTAGCCCACAGGATTAGCAAGCTGAAGTGGCAGTGGGCTGGCCACATTTGCCGAAGAACCGATAACCGTTGGGGTAAACGAGTTCTTGAGTGGAGACCGCGTCTCGGCAAACGTAGTGTAGGACGTCCACAAGCCAGGTGGAGCGATGATTTGCGCAAGACAGCTGGCAGGAGCTGGATGCGAGAAGCCATAGATCGAACTAAGTGGCGTGAAATTGGAGAGGCCTATGTCCAGCAGTGGACTGCGATAGGCTGATGATGATGATGATGTACTAGTCCAGCCTACATCTATCATTAAGCAAAATTTCTTCCAGATTCATTCAGCTGTTTAGGTGTGATTGAGAACCAGCATCTGTAAATACTCCTCACAAACTATAGCAGTATTATTTTTTACGTAAGATTATAATGTGCCTGCATCGCATAATATCTCAGGAAATCTTTTTAGTCTTAGAAATAGCACTGAGATTCTAAGCATTCGGTAGAAATAAGTGTATTTCTTAGTGTCAAATACCAAAAAAAATATACCATAAGAAAAGTGAATAACGCTTTAAACATCACCGTTTCAGGTAAATCATCATTTTATTTCTAGAACGTTTAAATGATCACTAATTATCTGTTTCTGACGAGGGTCCGTGTTAACCAATAACTCCGTACTAAACACTTTCTATTTCTAAATAAGTAAGAAAAGCGAATAACGCTTTAAACATCACCGTTTCAGGTAAATCATCATTTTATTTCTAGAACGTTTAAATGATCACTAATTATCTGTTTCTGACGAGGGTCCGTGTTAACCAATAACTCCGTACTAAACACTTTCTATTTCTAAATAAGTAAGTATGTAGACAAAAGTTTAAAAACATATTCAGTAACACCTCAAACTTATATTTTAACCTCCCTTTATAAACTAAATGTGTTCGGAAAGTGGTTCCCATTAGAGTGTTAACGTTGAAAATTTTATGACCTGTACTTGCTCCGTTGTTAGGTAAAGTGCTCCATGTCAGTTGAGTAATGTACTAGATTATAAGATAAGATTGTCGTTCATTTACTTTTTTATTTTTATAAGATTTCTCTTTGTTATATATCGGTCGACTTTGTTTATTTCTTGTAAACATAGCTTCTAGAAATCATATTTGACATTGTTGTATAAAGGGTTTCAAATCAGTAATTCTGTATTGTTTGTTTATCGTTCGTTACATAAGAAATGTTATAAGTATTATTACATAAATGTTTATTCATAGTTTTGATTTTGTTATGAACGTAAATTGGTATGGACTTCCGGTTCCTCACTCACTCGATGCAACACAGTACAGACTCGGTATCACTCCGGTCGAGCCGGCCCGGGCTGAAAGTTTGTTTAGTAGGCCAAAACCTCTTCTTTAACGAGCCAATGTCCAGCAATAGACTATTAAAATGTGTAGATTATTTTCAGTTATGTATGACTTGGAAATTGATATAAATTATATACTTATTTTTCTTTTCTGCAATAAGCTTAACACACCATAAATGAATAACATTCACGTATTAATTATAGTAATTATTAATCGAGATGAAAGAAATGATAGCTAGCTTGACAATGTGGAATGTCTGAGAATCAGACAAAATCTATTTTTCGTAATCCTAAATGTTAAGGACAGTCCAAAGAGATGCGCCATAGTCAATACAATCTCGGTATAACTTCGGTCGGAAGCAGTCAGAACATCGGTAGAGAAATGTTGAGGAAGAAAAGTTTTCCCCCCATATTTCGATTTCTAGTTTAAGGAGAGCTCTGCGAGTGGACGCCGTCCCTATCCGCATCACTCCTCCGCGTCGCGGACGTCCGCACGCGCACACCTAGTGGTCATAATGTTGTTGTTCAGTGCTCGACGGACGGTCGTGCAGGGCGGATGTAAAGTACTGTCGTCGTAATGGCTACGAGCGAGCAAATGCATGTCTTTGGAATCTCCGTGATAATTTATATAAAAATATTATATAATATTTTGTCTTCTAATAGTTCTGAAACAAAGCTACAAAATTCCCCTTTAAAAAGTCTTTTCGTAACGATTGAATGTACATTAAATCTTCTAATACCTTCGCGTTTTCTATTGTGTTTAATAAATATGCCGCAACCAACAATTTTTTTTTATATCCTTGACTTACACTACTCTCAGTTAAAGTCCGCAAAACACTGAATGAATTCATCCGCGATGGACGCATGCACTAATCCGCACGCGAACGGTCTACGTCGCACCGAATAACGCCTTAGAGTTTAGGCTCTCACGTTGGCTTCTTGGTTGGTAACTGCCTCATTGGTCTAGCAGTTGACGTATGCGACTGCCAATTCAGAGGTCTCGGGTACAAATCCCGGGTCGGACCAAAAGTGTTATTGTTATATAAAAATACTTAATAACAGCTCGGAGTTTGGAAGCTGGGGTCTGAACCCCCGTGCCTCGGAGAGCACGTAAAGCGTTTGGTCCTGCTGATCTCTCCCCGGTCGTTTCGGTTAACCATCCCATCGGATTATGAGAGAGAGGGAACAGAGAGTGCACTTGTGTTTGCACACACACTAGTACACTATAATATATCCTGCGTAGTTGGCTGGTCTCTGTTGAGACTGGCCGCCATGGCTGTAATTAATAATAATAACATTATAAAAATAACCTTATTCTCAAAAAGCAGATACAAAGGTTTTAAATGAAAACACAATAAGTTACACAATGAATTATGTAAGCATGTACCTAGGCATTCAGTAAAGGGACATGCCGATCCCAAATAATGTACAGTTAAATTGTGAATATTAATAGTATAAAACACTTTATTTGTGATAAAACTGGCAAGAAAAGAATAAAAATTAAGTTGATATATATATGACGCTTGTTCAAAGCTACTTCGTTGATGTCGAAGACGTGTCACGAAAATATAGCTATATTTTAAGGACTGTGGGTACCCGTTTGAAGTTGGGGGAACACAAAAATCATATAAAATACAGATTAATCCTTGAGTGTCAGCTTTGAGTTCTAGAACATGAAAACAGATTTTTTAAGATTATTAACTGTACGGAAACTTGATATTAGACACTTGACAATGGAGCCGTATTTCATATAAAAATAATGCTTTTCACTGTCTAGCGGTAAGCGTATGCCCATTAAGAGGTCAAAGAGTGTTATTTAGTTTTTCAGATTATAAAAACGCCCCGTCTATCAGATACACCTAAAGACTGGCTACCTTGACCGTAATCGACTAGGAGTACATCAATACTTGGTAAAAAATTTAAAAAAAAAACATCAAAACTGAATAATTCAATTAAATATATTCTAAAAACAAAACTAAAATCTTTGTTGGAAAACCAAGAACAAAGCCGGATGTGATACGCACGTCATAGGCCTCATAGCGGATACAATGTGCCTTTGGCAGCTCAGAAACCCCAGTAATGACGTCACGGACTGGCCGAAACGGTGCAGGTTGTATTTGAACAGTGACGAGCTCTCTTATTCCGGTTATTTCATCGCAAATGAATATGACGTGAAAAGGAATGAATGGCACGACGAATGGAAATAGACCATGATTTTAGTCAAATTGCTTTGGTAGTTTTTCTTTTCAACCGACTAAAAGATTGGTTTTAATTCAATATATGTATTTACGTGAGTTGTGTATATAAAACAAAAAGTCTAATAATTTATTTCTATTTATTTTTACCGATATTTTATCTACGAAGTTCAACTGAGCTAGGACAAGGTTAATTGTACACCATATTTAGTTGTGTATATCATATAAACATTAACGATCCCTCTCCTGAGAGTAGACCCGAGCCCAGCAGTGGGATATTATGGGTTGTTGATGTTGATGATTAACGATCATCTATGAGCTTATCAAAGTCACTCTATTCCACCTGACGGAGAGCATGAACAGGATCCAAGAGTAGTGGTAACCAAACTCGTTGCGGATGCAGATAATACATCAATACAGTATTTTGATCCACACTATGGCGTACAATATCATTGGGAATATACACAGGAAGTATATTCCCAATGAGTCTTTTCTTCTAATAAAATAATAATAATAAGTATTTATAGATTACAGAACCTATTTGCATCAATTTCTATCAATTTGCGTGAGTATTTTAGTAAATAGATTTAAAGAATATGCATTGTTGTTTTATACTGAGGTGAGTGTGATAACTTGTATTCAGCCAGTAAACTACTAAGGGCTGGTACGATAACACGAGTATATGAAGATGGAACATTACGTCATAAATCTTAATCGCTCTTTCATTGTTTACGAAACAATTGAATATGAACTTTACCTTTCTATATATTCATCATAAATTACAATACCGCAGGATGACAAGACAATACACATTGTTTATTTACTTGATCTTAAGCTGACGTCTACATAACTTAAGTACATTTGCGTATCACGCATGCAGTAATATGGTTAAAGGTGCATTCACATTAATTGCCAATTTATTTGATAGTATACCGTAGTAATCATTTTATTTTTAAAGTCCTATGTCCATATATTTATTTCTGAGGTATCCTATCTCTAATGTTGTAACGTAGTAATTGTAATAGTATTTCGGACATCTTACATGACCGAAATATTATTATATTTTTTTTAAATGTAGAACACATTGTTATTTGCTAATATGTACATTGTACTTAATCTTTGGAATAAAGAAATCAATGATAGCGTATTTATTCAAATTAGCAAAGTTTGTGAATGCGGCCTTTTGCAGCATTATTCCAATTTCAAGTTAAGATTAATTAATATATCGATATTTTTTAGCATCTTTATTTTATTACAAGTTAAAACTATCGTTGTGAAAATCAAACTGGGATATTGCTCTATACATCTTAATGTACTTGTGTACGTATCGTGTCTTAAAAATTAGTTTTAACCATTCTTGGTCCAACAACTTCAAACTAACTTATTTAAATTGTAAATCGCATGCGAATACATAATCGAAGTACAAAAATGTGCTGTAAGATAAAAGGCATTTAGTTTAAAATACTTTTCATTTTATTTTTGAGAGTAGATCATTTTTTTTAATAGAATTTTCTTCGTTATAGTTAATGTTTTCTAACTCACAGAGTCTAGTTGCAGTTAAATGTTGTGTAATGTCTCTTCGGAAAGTTAAAATTACAAATAGTTCTTTTTTATTTACATTCTCTATGTGTTCGCAATGCGATTCTCTTTAATTTAAAGAAACTATAATCACAATGCGTACACAATATTTGCTCCTAATATGTAAAATATTAGGCTATAACAACTTCTTAATTATCATATTAACTTAGTTTTTTTCCTACTCCCAAAGAATTTCAAAGGCGTTTTTTTTAACTTTTGAATATTTAAACCTATATATTTTATTTGTATACTATTATAAATATTTTAACCATGATTAATAAAGAAAATATTTCAAAATATCGCATGCTGATACTTCATGCTTTGAAGAAAGGTAGTAGCATGCTTTTCTTTATAAAAGCTTTAATGCATTTTGGTTACATGCATGTCATCTATCGGGAATAAATTTAATTGAAGATGGAATAGCGTAGATAAAGAATTTGTAGAATGTATTTTATATACAGTTGTTTGGAATGTCAAAATCATTTTAAAAAAAAAACAAATAAAAAAATGTGTTTGCTATTTAAAAAGTAAAAATCAAACTTTAAAAAAGGAACCTACATTGGAGTATTTACAGAATATGAAAAATAAGTTTATCTTATTTTGTAAGTTTCAAAAGGAGATTTCAAATAAAGAATGGAGGAAAATTTGTCAGTGATGTCATCATCTAGTGGTGTACACTTACCCAGACTTGCGTCGTAAGTATTCATGTATTCTGACGTCATAAATTGCGACACTAAAGCCGTCTTCCCCACGCCAGCGTCGCCGAGCAAAACCACTCTGTGTTTCGGTATCTGCGACAGAAATTTACACATAAGATGATTTTGTATAGTTCTTTATTTAGATATTATTTAATAAAAAAATTTAGCTTAAGCTTATTTAATAAAAAATACATATATACATATAATCTTTATCACTTTTTAAAACTTCACCATATTTAACGAAAATTTGATAAAAGAAAATTTCTCACAAGTACTATTTTGGTCTATTTTTCAGTTTTTTAGGATACGGCAGTGGTTATAAGTTTTGACACAATATCTTCGATTTCCGAGTCGTGTCAAAATTCTTGCAAGAAATTCTTAATAACAGATTGGAGTATGGAAGTTTAGCGGTGTTTTACGTCCGTGCCATGGAAGCCACGTTAAGCCGTTGGTCCCGGCCACTCCCAGTTGTCATGAAACTGGCAAACGTTATTGGGAAGTCAGTGTCCTCAAATATAGTGACAACTAGTTCAACCTTCGAATTCAGTTCACCTTCATGGTTGCGGAGGTCCGATGCCAGTCGCTCCGTGTAAAAACTGATATTCAGGTACAACCGGTTGAACTAGTAGCCGACCCTAAATCTTGGGAATAATAAAGGCTAGGAAGATGATGAATATGTTTATACTTCTATTTGCCCGCAGTTCTGCCTGCGTCGGTTATCACTCTAAAGAGAAGCCTATGTTCTTTCTCAAGAATCAATAAGTTTCGTGAAAATCGGTGCAGCGGTTTAGCCGTGAAACTGATTACAGTTTCACGGCTAAACCGCTGCACCGATTTATTTATTCTATTAAGACGAACAAAGGTACTTTCAAATTTTTTAATTTGGATATTAACAACTGACCTTAAGAAATATGATGGAACATATGTTTTGTACCCTCATAATGAGAAGTCCCATAAATGTTACCACCTGGTGTTCACCACCATGTCTTAATTAATATCACATAATAGCAACCATCACTATAACATTAATTTATCAGTTAAAACCACACAATTTAAACGACATTATTCAAAACCAATTACGCTAATGTAATGCCTGTCACTGTAGATTGACAATATGGCCGACTCGTAAACCGAGCAACATTTGCGTTTTAATGTGTCACGCGAACGAACTCTCTGTGGACTATTTAGATGTCGTTTATCTATGATTTCCTTGTCTAAACGTTTTAAGTGAGTTTTTATGTTCTTTGTTAATTGGATAACGATCAACTTCGTTATAATTAATCTATTAAAAATATATATATTTATGTGTATTATCTGTGTTGTGACGGATTAAGCATAAGTGTTACCGCTTAATTTCATATCATGGATATCGTAAGAAGGGACTAAGGGAGAAACACAAGACAACATCACTGCCCTGGAAACCACTCGCGCCTTCAGCCCACTGGGGTATACGGCGGGGCGGTGTGTCGAAATCGAACCGACTATAACCACTCTGCGCCTGAGGCGGGACGGAACCGCTTATTTACGACATCCAGACCCTTCTGGCCAGCCTGGCATGTTTGCCAAAAAACTCTTTTCTAAGAAGAGGCTTATGTCCGTCAGTAGACTTAAAAGTTATCGATCAAACTTCACTAAATCATTTTGCCCACTAAATCTAATATATAAAATTCTTGTGTCACAGTGTTAGTGTCTATACTCCTCTGAAATGGCTTAAACGATTTTGATGAAATTTTATACGTATACAGTATGTATGAGAATGGATTTACAACTAATTTTTACACCCCTAAGTGTTAAGGGTGGTTCACCCAAAATTTGATTTAATTTTTGGGCAAATTTATTTTTGGTTATTTTTTTATGGTGTGGAATTAAAAAATACATTAATTCTTAAATTCTTAGAAAATATTGAGAAAATATTCAAGGAAATAAATATGACGGTATGAAGTTCGCCAGATCATTTAGTATAAATATATTAAAAGTGCTTACCTAAATTTAGTTATAACCGTACTTTTATGAATTATCTTATACTTTTTGGTAAATATAAAATAAATATATAAATATCACACTTAATATTATGAAAGTGAAAGTAAGTTTGTTTGTTACTCTTTCACGCAAAAACTACTTCACCGATCATCACGAAACTTTGTACATATATTCCTGACGGTATTAGAAGTAACATAGGATTAGTAACTTTATATTAAATGCGAGCGAAAGCTAGTAATGTATAGTATATTTGACTTTCTTTAAATTTTTAATACTGTGGCAATCTGTTTGAAAATAGAAATTAATTTAAATTATCTACGATCATTAATCCACTTAACAAGTGGAGTGATTAAAACGACCGGGCTTACTCTTATCAGTCATTGTAAGGGCTTACTGAGGCTAGAAGGACCATTGTTAAAGTTAGGATAAGTATGATAATGTAACCAAATTAAATTGGTAAGTCTATAGGTATGGCTATACAACCAAATTGAACGCTCATCTTTTATATTTATTCTTCTTAGAATCGTTTTATTTATTATTTACTTAACGTATTTTTTTTGAGAAATAATTTCAAATTTCGTTAAAAAATCACGGTTTTTAAATATGCTCGAACTAAAAAATATTCTGTCCATATGTATGTATATTCTTTAAATGCAAGCTAAAATATAAAAATAGATCTATGTAATGTTGTTTTTGTGCTGAAAATACGTTTAAGTTAACTTTTTGAAGTATATAAAATTGGTTGGTTCACACATACGCGTCATGTCATACTGTAGTAGCGTCTACGAAGCGCGTAGGCAATATCGTAGCTGGCTACGATACACTTAGCATAGCAGGTTCGCATTATCCAATGTAAGATTCATAACTTATTATAATATATTAAAGAGTAGTAAACCCATAATCAAATATTGGTAGATTTTAAAAATCGAAACTTTGGAATAAGGTACTATACTATTATTTGAACTAACAATCGTATCACATCAAACGAAATTGACTGATCGTTGTCAAGAGAGAAGTCAGCAATAAAAAATAATTTCCCTTGTGCATCTCGTTTAGTTTCAAGTTCTTTACTTTTAAGATGAATTACTTTTATTGAATCACCGAAAACAATATGAAGCTTGTAAAGGATCTTCGAAAAGTGTAAAAATATATCCGTCCGCTCCATAACAAAGAAAAAAGTTAAAAAAATAAATACACAAAGTATGAATTTTCAAAATATAAATATTTCGGGCATCTGATAGCTAGATAGACTGTTAGAATACTTCTATACTTATTTTACATAGGTAACACCAAAATACCGAAACAAATATTTGAAGATCGTACAAACGTTTCGACCGGCTCAGGATTCGAACCCTTGAACCCGAGACCTCACCATAGCAGCATATGCTACCACTACGCCACAGACCCTATCAAATAATTAGATATACATGTGCCATATACTTGTATGTTAATGTAATATACAAAGAAGAGCTAACAAAAATCTGGTTTGCTATTCTACGTTAATATGTGTAAAGCTGGACAAAGACAAGAGAAATTGCTATTCCTTTAATATAAATTTAAATTAGACACGACCAGTGACAAGAAGTGAAATTTGACGAACAAAATTGGCGTTTAAGATGAGAATTTTTGTGTAATACTCTTTATTAGATTTATGGTTATCTTCGCGAAATTGTGTTTTCAAAACTTTGAACGACTTTTTTAGGCCTGCCTTGAAATAAACGGTTAAAGATTTTGAAACATTTACAAAAGAGATTTTAATACGACTTTGACAACCCTATTCTATTCTCAGGATTTCTTGTTTGTAGAGTTACCATATAATTCTTAGCACAATTGTTATTTACATTTTTAGCAAAATAAGATTTTAACGATTCATCCTCATTGGTTTATTGCGTCTGGTGGAAATAGACCTCCCCCAATCCAGGTCACTCTGCTCGATTTTGAGCCTCTCGCATCTAACTCATATCTTCGTTTGATCCAGTGTAAAAGTATTCACTAAGATAACTGACACATTACATGTTTTCATGCTCTTTCTTAAATGAAATGAAAAATGAAAACAGTCCGAAAAGAACTAATCAATTCGAAAAGCTTTTTTTACATAGTGTAATATTTACTCAGCTTTGAAGCTAAAAAGATTTATCCTCTATCAACAACTCAGAATTACCACTGAGCTCGGGTCTCCTCTCAGGAGAGGGTTAAGGCCATACGTCCCCACGCTGACCAAGTGCGGGTTGGGGGCTAGTTATCCTCTTTAGAAAGCAGAAAAGGCACAACAATGGTTTTTACATTTTATAGCTGAAGCTAAGGTTTGATAGTCCAGTACTATTGACTATATGACTATATATGACTACAAGGTTGGCCTAGTGGTTTCAGTGGTCCCCACGCCGCTTCCTACTGCGCCAAGTGTTGTGGGTTCAAATCCTACATGGGACGATACTTTGTGTGATCCATAAATTATTGTTCTAAGTCTGGGTGTACTTTGTGTCCGTTTCATGTATGTTTGTAAAGATCCCCGTGACACAGGAATGTATATTCCTAATGCGGGAGTTGTCTTTAAAAAAAGAAGTCAAAAAAGACTATTATTATTTATATAACTATTGTCTCTTATTTTAACCAGAAATATACTAAATAATACACTTACCGGATCTAGTTCATCTTCATCTGGAGTGTCTAGACTTGCAGAGTCCACAGGCCTATACCCGGAGCAGCAGGAACCGTCAAATGGTGATCTGTCCGAGGCCCTGGAGACAACATAAGACACATTTATTTTTAACTGCTGATAACTCCTCAATCGAAAATAAATTGGCATGGTAAAACTTATTTTGGCATATCGTTTAAACCCTAGCTAGGATAAATCTTTGAAGTCCAAATGTCAAAAGGAAATATCGAAGAAAATTATGTCTAGGATGGCATAATTTTCTTCGAAATTCCCGTTTCCTTCGTTCCGTTCCGTTCTCTTTCCATGTACAGATGTTTAGTATTACTTATAATAATAATTTTAGCAATCTTTTTCAAAGTTCTAAGAATAAAATTAAGTTCTGTTATAGTCAGCTTAAAAACATTTTTCCGGAATCCACACCACCCACAATAAAATATTGTGAAACATAAGTTACAGTCAGCGCCGAGAACCTCTTTAATGAACTCAACATTCTCAATAAAGATCACCGCCCATGTCTGTCTACCTGCCTATAAATAAATAGCTAAATGTACTTCATGGGCTCCTCATAACAAAGAGGCAAGCTGGGTCTCCGTTTCTATATGCTGATAGATTCAGAATTATTTATTTATTTTGTTTTTTTTTATTATTTTGATGTACCCAGTGTTACTCTCACATAAAAAAACAATAACCCTATGCCAGTTACGTATAACATAACATAACCCTCCTTCTGTCGCAGTCAGATAATGATTGTTTATCGTGGTAGCAATCCGGTCGAAGCGGCTTTAGCATAGTTCTCCCCATTACCTTTATTATAACTTTACGTTTTAGACATACATTTCATCATCATCAACAACCCACAATGTCCCACTGCTGGGCTCGGGTTCCCTCTCAGGAGAGGATTAAGTCCATACATTTAATTTTCTTTGATAATGAAACTTTGAAAGCGGTGAGGCATACAGACGATTGACATAATATATATTGACTTAATGGTCTAATGCGTGCCACCTACAGGATAAGGGTCCTCGCATATGTATTGAAATGGAAGCGACGATACAATATTATTGACACATCTAGCAACTATTTATGAAAGTACTAAACTGGATATATTAATAAAACGTAACTGTTTAGTATCTTATTCAGGTATTTTCTTTCATATATTTTCTACATTTAGAAGAGTCCTATTTGTATCAATAAAGTCTGGGTAATAATCGAATAAGATCGATGGGGGAACCTTACAAACGTATTTGAAAAGAACACTTAGGCTCAGAATAATTTGTGGTTCTTACAAATTGTTGTCCAATGTGGGATTTCAACTTATTTACTCACTGTAGTAAAAAGCGCTGCTTTCAAGCGCTTAAACAATATATTATTCATGCAGTCAGGTATTTGAACAGAAATAAGTTCTTTTCACGTGTATATTCATTTCATATTTTTAATGGTCTTTTTTCATAAATTTTTATATTAAAATACTAGTAGGTTTACTCTGTCGTATAATGATTGCGTTAGCCTCTATATAAATAATAAGCTTGCAGTAATTACCTCAAATATTTTTTTATATCGGACCAGTATTTCCTGAGATCGGGGCGTACAAACAGACAGACAAACCCTTCAGTTTTATAATATTAGTAGGGATAGATATTATAATTGGATGTCCATGCTTCGATCTACATGGACCGGTTCGATCGATTAATAGGACTAATTACGCCCACCACTGTTAAACTTGTACACCAGGATCAATAGCAGTGACCCACGAACACACTTAGTTATGACACTCGGGAAGTCCAAGAAAAAATTCAAACTGTCTTAGACCACGCAACGAAATTATTAGAAGAAAACTGGAGGAGTTGGAAATATAATGAGTCCACTTTTCTCCTTCGCAGAGCGATAGACAGAATGAATTCAAAATAGGCAGACGCCTTTTTAAACTAGGAAGCACCACGGATAAAACATTATGGGTCCTGATTGAGCTCTATTTGATTACTATAGTTTGTATGGCGGCTCGATCGATTGCGTCACAGAAATCAAAATATTAAGGAATTCCTTCCTCATAACCTATGTATGGGTACCCTTGTATGGGTACTAGAAAGCCGGGGAACCAGATGACCCTCCAAAAGCTATCCCTGGAACCTCAGCGAACCTCAGGCCACCTACGGTTTGTAGATGGCCCTCTCCTGTGTAGGAACCCCGATGTTCCTTTCCTGTGCCAGCCTATTTGTTCACTACACCCGAAAATAATATATTCCATTTGGTACTGAAAAAATAATCAATGTATAAGAATAATATTAAATGATTCGTGTTAGGACAAACAAAAATTTATCTCATTTCTTTATTCCTCTCACTGAAATATATTAAGACTATATTATTATTATCGCTATAAATGGGTTCTTGCCTTAAATGGCTGACCATCTATGTACATTTATCTAAAATAAAAGGGCATTAATCTTAAAAAGTACGAACATAAATGTCTCTCTAAGTTATTTATTATTGTGCGTACCTCAACTAAGTGAATTGGTATTGTTTCGACCGCGGCCTAAGTCATTAATCTTATTTACTTCACTTTTAGACACAGGTTCCTAGAAAAAGGCTAACTAAGAGTGAAGTGGTGAGAAATGAATATAATAGCAGTATGTAATGAAGCTTAAAGATGCACATAGCCGTGGAAGTATAGCAGGCCAAAGCTCCTTTCTAAGGAGTGGTCCATCCATATTTGACCATAGTCTTAAGCGAAGGGGTTTGCCCCCCTGATTTGAGAGGAGGGACTAATAGGGTAACAATATACTTGCAACTCAATATGTCTATTCATTTGTGCGATATGACTATTAATCTATATAGACACATAACAGATGATCATGTCTGACAGACCATATCGAGATTTGTTATTGTTTATGTGGTTAAGACAGCAGCTTTCTTGCAGCTAAATAACAAAGTTGTAGTTTTATTTTTACGTAATTGTTTTCTCTTTTTAATATGTTTTTATTAGCTAACTTTTTTTTTGTTTGTAAACGATTTTTGCAAGATCAGTTATAAAATTACGATATGACTGTAACAGAAGCCATTGGTTATCACGATCCTTAGTAGAGAATTTTACCGTCAAAAAAAATTTTGCTCCAAACTTTATTCCAGTCCATTGACATTGTATGTTCAACTCAAGGTTCATGAAAAAAGGTTTATGTCATATGAAATTTTGTCTTACCCTTATTTCTGACAACACGTCTTTCGTAATATATGTCTTGTAATAAAACTAATACAGCTTTTTGACCGCAAAGCCTAAGTCACTCCAAGGTCAATTATTATCTGCCAATACTGTTATAAATAAAATTATAAAAATGGACTAGAAATGGGATTAAATTCGGCTCTGTAACTTAATTTAGCTCGGTACACTTGTACTGTTTAAGCAGTTTTATTTTTTTGGAATACATGTTGTAAGTGGTATTACATTTATAAATTTTGATATAAAGATGATGGTGATGCAATAATATAAACTGACATTGAGTTACTCTAGTTCAATCAATCAAACAACAACCCATAATGTCCAACTGCTGTCCCGAGCACAGCAGTTGGACATTATGGGTTGTTGGATCTCAGGAGAGAGTTACACGCTGGCCAAGTGCGGATTGGGGACTGGCAAGAATACGTTGTGGCTACGTATCTTACCGTTGGATGTTTTTAGGCCGCCCAAAGGCCTCCGACTAAGCTTCATGACTGTTATCGTATGATAACAATCGGGACCGATCGCTACATGCCACCAGCGGTCACCCATCCAGGTACTGACCGCGCCGTCGTTGCTTACCCTTGGTAATTGTTTCTAATCACTGAGTGTAACTGAGCTATGAGCGCCTCATTACTCTAGTTAGGAATTATAAATATTCTGAGCGTCAAAGAATAAGGCATTATCACTTTTCTTAACTAAGGTATAAAAAAGAGTGATGCTAAAAAAACATATAAAATCACTTGTTCGAGCTAACTTGGGGATAATAAGCTGAAATTTGTCCACCCACGATATTTTGTATGTTATGAGCACCCACGATCTTTTGGAAATTTCCCCTTTTGGTGAAATAAGGGATAAATGATATCACGAAATCCCTACATTTTCTAAGTTAGAAACGCGAAATGAAATAATCCTTCAAGTGAAATTGAAGGGAAATTCCAGAATAAATATAACATTAATAATAATACTTTAAAAACAAATGCTAAGTTTCAGGGAGTCAGAAACTTTACTTCTACATTGTCTTGACCTTCATTTATAAAAGACAGAGAGTCCATAAGTAATAAAGAAAACGTTTAAACTATAACCTGACTTAAATCTTTTATAAAATTTATTCAGCAAGTCTATTGACACCATATTCATTGAAATTGGTCCAGTAGTTTAGGCGCTACCTCTTCCTCCATTTCCTTTTGGCTTACTCGTGGTCGGACAAAAATAATATTCTAAATCTTTTCACAAATCACGTAGTTCGAATCGAATTATGAACTGTCTCCTTGGTTGAAGTCGATTAAAACAGTTAAGGTGCTTATTGTTAAATTATACTATACCTATTATTTATGTACAACACAATTGTCGTCTAAAGCCATGTTTGTTCTGTCGCTACATATTTGTTTCTAGAGTCAGTAAATGTACACTAAATAAACATTTTATGTACGATTTAATGAAATATATCCCAAGGCTGTCTGCGAGAGACCGCATTTTGGGATAAGTCGCCATATGTACAAATTAATTGTAGTTTTTCACATCTGCAATACTTATTAATGTATTAAACATCGGAATTATTCATATATATGATTTTGTTACTATTGTTCAACTATTTAGATTAAAAAGAAATATAATAAATCATAAAATAAATATTTTTATAACAAATACCTAGACACACTTCAGCTTTTATACTAAATAAAGCAGAAAGCAAAGTTGTTTGTTATTTTTTATACTTTTTTAGTATTGTATTTTTTTATAGTAAGCGATTACCGCCGTCCATGGACACCCGCAACACCAGAGGCGTCACAAGTGCGTGGTCGGCCTTTAAATGTTTATTTTAACATGCTTTTTATCACAGTGATAGTATTATTATTATTTTTTCACCTTTACGACAAGCAGTTCAGTAGGTTAGGCACTACGGTGGAACATACATATGTACATAGACTGTTAAAACGATTTATTACCCTTTTTTTAGTCGGATAAAGAGAAAGTATCATATCCATATAGTCCTCCGTGTGGTAGACATAGCTGTATAATTAAGAATACAGTGTTTTAAAACTGAAAATGCCTCGGTGTTCCAAGTGATAGCGCAAGTGACTATGTGTTTGAAGTCTCGGATTTGATTCCCGTATCGGGCCAAATATTTGTATGATATGAAAATATTTTTTTCGGAGTTTTTTATGTATAATATTTGTGGATTTACGAAGAAAAGTATATATGTATTCATATCAGTTGTCTCGTACCCATAACACAAGTTATGCTTAGCTTGGGACTAGATGGCATTATGTGTTAGATGTCCGAATTGTTCGAAATGTCCGAAATGTACCAAAAATCCAAAAAATATGTTATTATTAAATATTTTATGGAAGAAATTATTCATAAAATATTTTATATAGCATTATTCCCTATTCATCTCATAAGTGTTGTTAGAGGCGACTAAGACAGAGTCCATAGTATAATAATTCAATGAAAAGAAAAGAAAAGTGTAGTGTCTTTGATATTATAATTGTAAGTACAAAGAAATAAGTTTATACGACTGAGAGATATACAGACACACAGGGGGCTCATTCTGGAATAAACTGTGACCTCGTTCATACATGTATTATTTTCAACCTGCTACCGATACTATTAAAAGCTTGAATATATATAGGTCTTCTATATCAGCCTGTTTGCCCAGCGTGTTATAATAGACCAAAACCTCCTTTCTGAGGAGATATATATGTCTAACAGCGGATTCATAATAACTGTTGATTTTTCTATCTAAAATATAAATAAAGCCTTTTTTTACTATATGATTTTCGGGTCGGGAGCATAAAAATATAAATATCAGACCGATTATTTCGCATCACGCTCTAGATGCTAATTAGGTATGAGCACAATTATCTATTTTTAACTACAACATTATTACAAGTCTGGTCGTACTTTATGACCATTTCGATGACTATGACCAGATATTTTTTCTGTGTGATCCACGGGTCGTCACTCCGCCGGGGTTTGCGGTGGGGCGGTGTGTCGGAATCGGACCGACTAAAACCACTCGGTGTGCCACTCTGCGCCTGAGACGGGAGGGATCCGGAAACTGCTGTTATTATGTTAACACATCCGGACCCCTCACAGCGCCTGCCATCACTGGAAAGTGTAACGTCATCTGATGGACTCTCTGTTCAGACGATGTACAGCACACGCGTACGTCGCATCCTCGCAGCTAGCCTCTGAAACGAATCGAGGGGGAAAACCCTTCACGACCATCCGCGGCCACACTCAGGGCGATATCTTAGTCCTACCACAAATAGCCCCCTGAGGCAAGTTGCAAGTGTTATGAGTCGATTCTCTGTCTACAATCGCCTTTAAATATTTTTTAAATTTGGTTTGGACACGTGATTTAATTGAGAGATGTCATACATTAGTTAGTTTTCTATAAACGTTTACGTTTGTAGAATGCATCGGGGAAACAGTTTTGTCTATCTAACGTCTCGTGATATTTGTTTTACACAAATATTTTGACTCTCGACGCTTCTCTGGCCCACAGGGGTTTGATTCTCCATAAAAGTAAATTGTAGGAAATAAAACTGCCAGTATTACTAAGACCTCACCAACTAAGACCAAGTTAGTTGTGTATAAATGTCTTTAAACTTAATTTCAGCCATTAGTAAGTGACTGAATATGACTAATAGAAGTGCTTTTTGTGTTTACATAATAGTATATATTAAAACCATGTTATTACCGTCAACAAAAGTCAGAACAAAATTATGATGGATATGGGATTATTTTCTTTTGTTAAACCCCGTGTTGACCTTGACTTAGAAAATAATAATTACGTAATTGTGACAATGCGTACTTTAATATTTTTGAACTATTTTTTTTTGTTACGGGATAAGCATACCAAAATATAGGTAACTTAATGACAACCGACAAACACACTAATAAACCCTTACAACGAACCAGAAGTGCATTACTGGTCGTTCTAAAGGTAGTACGCTCGTTTTTTCATGTGTTCGGAAACACCAAAGCTTTTAATAAGGTATTTTTCCTTTAAAATAACACTCTCGGACTAAGAATATTAATGCGTCGTGGTGGATTTGACAAGCATACATGAAACGAAGATCCAGACTCAGAACAACTATTTGTGGGTCACATAAAGTGTTGTCTCACGTGAAGTTTGATATTTTAAAGAGTCTCTTGCCGGTTCTTCTCCATGGGAACCGCACAACTGGAGTCCTCGGCAGTTGGTATGAGCTCCGGGAATTCATCGGCGGCTTCTGGAGTTCCCCTTGCCGTAGCCCACTATGAAGTACATCCCGGAGCAACTAGAGCCACCCCCGGGGCAGGACGCTGTTGCGCCTCTCACTGTTTTGACAATGAAGCAATCAAATTGGTTATAAATCGGGGACAACAATTTATTCATACCAATTAAGGTCATAACTTCGTGGGTAAAGGTTATATACCAACTTCAAGAAAAAGAGGAGGCTATCTATTCGAATGTTTTTTTTTATGTTTATTTCCTCAAAACTTTTGACTGGGTGAACCGATTTTGACGATCCTTTTTTTTATTTGAAAGCTGGTGATTCCTGTGTGTTCTTATTTTAATGTTCCAGTTCTGACAATGTCATCCAAATCTTCAATTTGCATTAAGTGTGTGCGTGACAAGTTGACGAATAACTCAATATCACGCTAACCGACTTCGATGATTTTTTTTAGTTGAAAGNTTTGAAATTCCTTCCTGCGTTAGACCCACTTCAATTTAGTCCAGTTCGTCGTCGACCAGAAGTCCGTTTTATTTGTTAAAATTTTGTATTACACTATCAACATAAGTAAATTTTTCGTGCACTCGTTAATAAATTCATTATAATGATAGTGAATAAAGTACTCAAAGGATTACAATGAACTCACTTAGTAAGTGTATTACTATGAAATATTAGTATTTATTTATAAGACTTCCGTCTGGACTTTATGGCTGGGTTTCGTCCTTTCTTCTCAGGGCTAGTCTACTTAGGAAAGGTCGAAATTAGAACCTTTGACTGTCAGTCGGTCTGCTAGCTTTTACGGCTAAATCGCCACAGAGATTTCAATTAAATCATCATGGAGGTACTTTAATTCTTGGGGAAGGAAAAGGGCTACTTTTTAACGCGATAACCAACATACGTTTTTTTTAAATAACTATAAAGAATAAATATTTCGGACATCTAACACACAACGCCATCTAGTCCCAAATTAAGCATGGGTACTACACAACTGATATGAAAACAGAAATACTTTTTTTTTTTGTAAATACATACATATTATAACATAGAAAACACCCAAACTCCAAAATAAATATTTGCAGATCATACAAACATTTGGTCTGACCCAGGCTTCGAACCCGAGACCTCATGGACAGCAGTCACGTACGCTACCACTTCGCCACCGAGGCAGACGCTTGCATGTCGATTATCGCGTGGAGACGCGGGGAAAATCAATAGTAGATGCAGAGACAGAATAAAAATAAAATCATCGTGATAGACTCTTGTCATTCTATTTTAAGTCTAATATATATTCTCTGCCCACTTTATTTCTACTTGCTAATGTACTTTTTATATCATAGTTATTTCGATCTATCATTACTATTTACTGATTTACTTAGGCGCTCATAGCCCAGTTGCACTCGGAGATTAGAAACAATCACCGAGGGTAAGCAACGACGGCGCGGTCGATACCTGAATGGGTGACCGCTGGCGGCATACTACCATAAGCGTCTCCGTGATTCGGAGGTCACGTTAAGCAGTCAGTCCCGATTGTTATCATAGTATAACAGTCGTGAAGCTTATTTGGAGGCCTTTGGGCGGCTTAAAAACATCCAACGGCAAGATTATACGTAGCCACAACGTAGTCTTACCAGAAACCAACCCGCACTTGGCCAGCGTGGGGACATATGGCCTTAAGCCTCTCCTGAGAGGAGACCCCGAGCCCAGCGGTGGGACATCATGGGTTGTTGATTATTATTTTGCCTTTGGTTATATGTTAAAACACCATCTATACAATAATAAAATTGTAATGTTGATGTCTGTACATCAAAGATATTGAAGGGAAACGCATGAAGGGGGGGTTAGACTGCCTCGGGTAGCGTATGCGACTGCTATGCTTGAGGTCTAAGGTTCGTTTCCGGGGTCGGACCAAATGTTTGTATGATCTGCAAATATTGGTTTCGGAGTTTGGGTGTTTCTATGTATAATGTGCATGTATTTACAAAAAAAGAAAGTATTTATTTATTTATATCAGTTGTCTAGTACCCATAACACAAGCTCTGCTTAATTTGGGACTAGATGGCTTTGTGTGTTATATGTCCCGAATATTACTGTATTACAGATTTACGTGAGAGTTCATAAATAGATAAATAATATTATACAAAGAGTGGCCTTATCAATAAAAGCAATTTCTTTCAGTTAACCTTAGGATGGATCAAAATGTATCGGAGAGACAGTAGCAGTAGTAGGTAGACTAGTAAAGAAATCGTTACAAGCAAATATTTTTGTTCAACATATTATAGTTAAAGCACTAACGAATATATATAGGGTATATCCTCCATATTAATCAGGTTATTGACCCCAAACTTGTTTCACTAAGACGTAATTTAACCTCCTTAGTTAGTGACTCGTACGATTTCCATGAAAGGTGACAGGTTGATGTATGATCGATCATCAAGCTATTACCATTAGCGACAATAGATTTAAAGGTGAACGAACCCGCCTCGTGAGGAAATTTTCAGCAAAACTGTGTACTTACTAAACATAGATTATGCTATTCATGTTTAAAACTACAAATTTTACTATACTAGTTTTTGTTTGCGGCTCTCCCCCCGTATTTGTCCGATATCTCTTTGACTCTGTAAACTAAGTTTAATTTTTTATTTGCCATGCGATGTTTTATTTCAATAGCCTGACAAAAAGTTGCAAAACTTTACCTCACAATGTTTAAGCAAAATTCACGGCACTGGACATATCCGATGACATTCAATTGAAAAAAAAAAACATATATGTTTGTTTGTTTTTTCGGGCTATTGCCTTACTTAGAGCCTCTTGATTAGGCCGTTGTACGTGGGTTTGTCATCTTCTTACTCCAACAATTCACAAAACACAGCAGCTTTTCAGGTCACTATATGATTTCGGTAGCGGTGAACGCCAGCTCCGGTATCTTTTTGTGTTTTGGAGCCGTCTGTATATAGCCTGACTTTGCCGATGCCGAGCCATCCCTTGTTTCTGCGATTAGTTGGATATAATAACTTCGTTCGAAGATATGTTGACATGGAGTTATGTCTGTGGATGCCTTGAGGACGGGAATTTTGTTAAGGATCCCTGCAGAACTTTTGAGTGTTTTGCTTGTGTGTTCACTTAGTAAGCAATATTTTTGTATGTATATTTATACTCTTAATCTCGGATTTTCATAAAATTTACATTGCAGGGACTTTCGGGGGTGATAAATCGATTTAGTTACGATTCATTTATAGAAAATTTGCAAAGAAAATCGGTCATCCAGGTACTGTTATGTAAAATGAGACAAGAATTGGCAAAATAGATAAGAAAATTAATGGGTATAAAAATTTTGCTGAATCCAAAACACTCTAGTAACATTATGAAATTTCAAGTAAAAAATACTGAACGTCACATCCGGTGTTCCACTTAATAAATCTTACCGTTTTTAGATTGATAACTTTCCTGTCATGTCTTTAGTTAATTACTTAGAATACCGCATTTTTTTAGACTATCATCAGTCATCAGTATTCCATAATGGACGTAATTAATCTTAGTGATGTTTGATAGTGAAAAAGCGAATGAGGAAACAAATTTATAAATCCTTCCCTGTGAAGTGACAAGCCAGAGAGGGAACGCTCCGCACATACATATAATATATAAAAAAAAAATTGGTACTGTACTGTATAAGGGTTTATAAAAGGGAACTGTATAAGTATCGACGAAGGAATAAATAAACTTTATGTCAGGATTGAGAGAAATGACACTGTATCTAGACTGTTAAACTGGGATTACATGTACTTAGATTTAGTGCTTTAGTACAAATCATAATAAATCACGGCATTGACCTCTTCTTAGAAATAGGGTTTTGGTGTACTATACCACGGTGGCTAGACAGGTTGTTATAGCATTGTTATTTGTTTGTTGAGCGTGTTTTGTTCTTGATTCCTTCCTTGTTTGTGTGCAGTTGTCCTGCACAGTTTTCTCCCTTGGTTGGGACAAATATAAATAGTGACATTCTTTTTTCTTTATCCGTCACTAAAGTTCTTATTCATAACACAATTCTATTAACGTAATACAAATTCTACTGGGATGTAGCATGTTTTATCAGAGTTATTATCGCCTAGAAGGTTTTCAGTACACTAAAGGTAAAGACATCTCAAGAAATCCTCTTTACTTTCATTTAAATATATATAAGTTTCAAGTTAATATCCCATCAGTTTCACTATCTCTAGTAACATCTGGCGTTTTGACACAGATAACTTTATGAAACGTAGGAAAAATTATAATAAAATGACAGTAATGATTATGGCGATAGGAAATTATTTTAAGGGTAAATTTTACTTATGATGATCAAATTGACTATGAATTTGGTTACGGATTTAGATTGAATGTGCTACAAACCAGTTAAGTAAGTTTTTAGTTTAGTGGTCGTCCTGTGATTGAAATTCAATTCTTTTTCCTAGCCTTTACTATTTCTATCATTAATTCGGGTCGGTTTATAGTTTAACCGGTTTCACCTAACTATCAGTTTTCCTCGGACCGAATGGCATCGAACTTCCGCAACCCTGAGGGTGAACTGTATTTAAAGGTTGAACTAGTTGTCAGTATATTTGAGGGCACTAACTTCTTAATCAAATTAAAGAGATGGGATCTGAAAAATTCCAGTCAAATCTGAAAAACCGATTTGCTGCCATGGAAACCACAAGAGACGTAAACCAGAACCTTGAAAATGTGGTTCGAATCCTCAGGAGTGAAGGTACTAGATTTTGTCAAATGCAGCATACAGACACGAAGTCGAAGCTTTCAGAGAGGACACTAGGGTTAATGAAGGAAAGACGTGAAAACCCGCCAGTCACTNAACTTCTTAATTATTTTTTGTCGTTTTTTAGCTTCCTGCACTCCTGTTTCATGTAAACTAACTGTGTTTTATTCATAATGCTTTGTTTGCATAACTTTCGTAAAAATGTTTTAAAAGGTACAACGTTTATACTTCATGTATTAATAAATAGATATGGAATCCAAATGTAGTTTTATTTAGTACGACTAGGTTCATTTATTACTATTTATTTTATCAAAATACTTATTACATTATATGACATCTCAATGAATTGGATTTACTTCTTAGACTTCTTCTTCAGCTTTTGGTGGTACACTTTTTTACATCAGCCTTTTGAAAAATATCTCTAGATTTTCTCTCTTCGTCCTTGATTATCCAATCGTCTATTAGGAATTAAGTTTAAAGAAATGACCCTTTTTAAAAAAATATAAAATAGCTTGGTAATGATTGTCAAGCATCAAATACATCTTTTTTTATGTATAGCCCTGCCAAAACGACTTCACTCTGCCTGATAGAAAGCTTAAACAGAATCTAAGAGTGGTAGACACCATAATCAATGCGAATGCAGAGAACCCAACAATGCAGCATGGTGACCCACACCATGGCGGCCTAGTGATACTTCTGCATCATTGGGCCTCCGGTCTCGCACTCGCCAACGAAACACGACAGCAAGAACGCTGTCATTTTACGTTGATTTTCTGTGCGAAGGTAGTACCACTCCTGTCGAGCCGGTCCGTTCGTGCTGAAATCAGCGTGGCTCTACTACCTGATTTTATGACTAAAGGAAAAATATTATTTGTAATCTATGGCTTTCAAATATACACAAGAGTTTTAATGTCATCCCTAACATTTAATCCCTACCCACGTATAACAAAAAGTTATAAATCTGTTTCATTTCCAGGAAGTGCGTTGGCCCATACTGGAACATCGGGCCAGTGAGATAAGTCACCACACTTATTAGTTTTATGTACTCGTGCATTTATCATAAATACAAGTTAAGCAAAAATATTAATTAAGCGAGCGGTATTCATCAAAAGCAATGATAAGATATGGAGTTCATTAGACTTGGGAAACAAACTGATGATAAATATTAAAGCTCTTTTTTACCCAACTGCGAAAGAGGTTATGTTTTTTGAGTGTATGTGTGTATACTTCTTAGTTACACCGATATGCGAGTGCTGTCAATAGATTCACCTTCGTCGTAAGAATGAGACTATGTGCCTCAAAATTAAAGAAAAACAAAATTAAGGATTTTTAGAGCCAAAAAGTATTCCGTTTTTTTTTCAAAACATGTAAGTTATATCTATATATATGTACAGAATAAATAAATAAATATGTACAGACATTTTAACACACAACGCCATCTAGTCCCAAACTAAGCGGAGCTTGTACTATGGGTACTAGATAACTGATATTAATACTTATATACTTTTTTTTGTAAATTCATACATATTATACATAGAAAACACCCAAACTCCGAAACAAATATTTGCAGATCATACAAACATTTGGTCCGACTCAGGAATCGAACCCGAGACCTTTTGCACAGCAGTCGCATTCGCTACCACTGCGCCACAGGGGCAGTCGAATAAATAAATATTTAATAAATATTTTCGACATCTAACACACAACGCCATCTAGTCCCAAACTAAGCAGATCTTGTATTATGGGTACTAGACAACTGATATAATACTTATATACTTTTTTTTTGTAAATACATACATATCATACATAGAAAACACCCAAACTCCGAAACAAATATTTGCAGATCATACAAACATTTGATCCGACCCGGGAATCGAACCCGAGACCTCAGGAACAGCAGTCGCATACGCTACCGCTAGGCTACCGAGGCAGTCAAATATAATAAATAACTTATATGTTTCATATATGATATTGACGCAGTCGGGTTTTATTTTGTTAGTAATTCATAATAGTTGTCACAATATAATAGCTGTAAAAATACTCTATTAAATCTGATAAACTCAACAATAAAATATATCAGTCGATCCATCTGATGGTTTGCCCTTTATCCTATTAAAAAAAACATTCATGACACAATCTCAACACTACTGGTAAAATTACAACCCCAAGAACTAAATGGCCATCGCGATAATACTTTACTATCGTTTTAATGAAATGAATAACACAGAACATACTTTTACTCGATGTAAACAAAAATAGTCCTTAAAACACATCTTGAAACACACACAATCATAATGATTTTGTGTTTTCTCTGCATGCGATTTAATTATTTTTATATTGTAAAAATTCAAGCTCAATCTAATCCGTAATATAACAACACACCCTTAAGAGAGCCACGCTTCGGCACGAATAGGCCGGCTCAACCGGATTGATAACACGGCCTCGCAGAAAACCGGTGTGAAACAACGCTTTCGCTGTTTTTCACCGAGTGAGTGAGGATACCGGAGGCCCATACCCCAATCCCCTCCCCGTCCCCCATAGGCCGGTTACGCACTTGTGACGCCTCTGATGTTGCGGGTGTCCAATGGCAGCGGTAATCGCTTACCATCAGGCGATACTCGTTTGCCGCCTATTCCATAAAAAGAAAACACAACAAGTATTTTCTCTAATACCTCATAATACACCAATACTTTGACAGAAAATAACATGTTTTAATAAAATACACGAACCCAAAGCAAACCCTTATACACACATATATATATATACCCTTATTATGAATACCATTTCAACTGAACCTTTTCAATTAAGTTGACCTTTGGATTAGGTTACAAGGATGATATATTTTACTAAATAAAACTCAATATAGAAAAGTTACAAAAATATTTTATATAATGCACTATAAGACTTAATTGAAAGATTATTTTTATAGTTTACGGAATAAACAAGAGTCAGATCACCCGAAGGTAAGACCGTAAATTGTGAAACAGCGCTTACGCTGTGTTTCATCGAGTGAGTGAGGATACCGGAGGCCCATACCCCAATCCAACGCCCCCTATCCCCCTCACCATCCCCTTTCCCCCCAGGCCGCCATAGTGTGGGTCACCATGCTTCATTGTTCTTTTTCGCATTGAGGATGGTGACCACCACTCTTGGATTCTGCTCATGCTTTCCATCAGGCAGGGCAGAGTCATTTTGGCAGCTTAAATATATAAAAAAAAAAAAAACCGTCGTCCATGGGTACCTGCAATTCAATAATCATTTATGTGCTCTCCCTCTAGAGTTGGTTCAGAGAAGATTAGGCTTACAGTGACGTCATTCACTCGGTAATTTGCAACGAAAGAATTGCCCCATATGTGCCGAAGTATGATACGCGAAACATCACTGCCTTGCCTAAAAAAAATTATACAAGGGTTTTCTGCTTACGGTAAATTTGAGTCACTCTGTATGTTACGCTCACGGCTATACCACTGCACTGGTTTCAATAAAATTTGCCAAAGAGATACACGGAACATTGAGGAAGGACAGGCCACTCTTATTCCTACGTGATAAACGACATACACGTGGAGCCGTGGGCAACAGCTACTTACGTATAAATCTAAAATAGTTGAACTTTCCTGATATTTACGCGTGATTAAAACTGTCCACTATTAACAAATGTCGCCCTTAGGTACTTCCAATATGCTTACAGGCAATCTTCAGAGCCTACACGACTGTGTTATGAACAAGAAATTTTGACATGCGATGATCTTTTGATATCGTGAGCTTGTTTAGATAGTCAATAGAAAAATCACTCCTAAAATAAGGCATGAACGTTCATAAGCACATTTGTGATTTTAGACTTACGAATATTACAATGTTTCTTTAAGAAATTTTACACTACACTACCTGCACCTGCTTCTCACCATACTTGGTAAGTTGTAACTTTAGCTTTGTACTTCCAAACTTTGAACATAGTTCAGATAGGAGCAACACTCATAGCAACAAGTGATCTTAGTAGTTCAAAGCCATTAGTTACCCATACTGGAACTTTGTGAACTTTACATTATGCTTCGAAACATTTTATGTATTATTTTCTGTTTCTACTTCTCTAGCGAGGTATTTCTATAGTAGTTAGATAAATGGAAAATCTCAAAATAAGCAAAAAAATATGTGTATGACAGCTGCGGACACACGGGTGGAGTTTACGTCACGTGGCGCCACAAGTTTTGTACAGTGCGCACTTATGTAGTATATATTGAACAAAACGTGTAAGTGGTATAAAATTCACGACGCTTACCTCATTTTGGTTGGGACAAATCTATCCCTAATAATAAGCGTTTCGTCATTGTTTGATTTAATAATTTATTGAACTACATAATTAATAACAAAGCGCTGTTGCGTAAGAGCGAAGTAAAATGTATGAAATATGTATCTGAATTTCATATTGTCCGACTCGATATCGGATATCGGAGCCGACACATACATACATTTTACTTTCTCCGATATGGTATCAGTGTACGATACCGATATCGGATCGTATATAGTGAAAACGCTCTTACGCCTCAATTTTAGTTAAAGCTCGATTTACATAATTACTACGCTACATATTTTTTTTATACCGCGAGCTTATTATGAAAATCGCTTCTTAAGGAGTAAAATCTAACACTCAATTTATCAAAGTCTCTGTGGAATGTTTCGAAGCAAATGTTCATGTGTTTTCAGCAATAAACAAAAACCTTCCACGCGCTATATTATTTTCCAAACCGCAAACATGTTGCACTTAATTTATTTTTACCCCTCACCGAAACAGTCGACTAGAGGGACAACATCATTATTGCTTCTATTAAATAAAGGTATTTTCAAACTGTCTTATATTACAGTACTCATAGTTCTAGTATTCATTACATTATAATCCATTTAACTGAATTTGAACAAAATATTTACAATGAATTCTGTGCCGATTCGACTTGTTTTCGGGTATAAATTTAGCCTCCAATTTCCTGTCTGACGTAAATGTGTAATATTTTTTGAAGTAAAAACTTACTTAGCGGCGTTGTGCAATTTTTCGTGATGTTTATAAAATGTTTAACTCACGTCAGGACACGTGACCTGATCGAAAATTCGTAGGATGGGGGGAGAGTAGACCATAAATTGTCATATTTGTGCACGATAGCGCAATAAATTAATATTGTATTTTACCATGTAAAGGATAGTAATAAATAATGAAAACATATTGATAATTAAATCAATTGGTGCAATATTATTCCATAACCATTCCGAATATCAAAATGCACAACGTTAATATTCAAGTTTTTACTACTGCCGGCACTCCTGGAGCGCAACCTGTTTTTTTTATCAGGTAATCTACTTTCTCCTCAAAACAGGTCAATTCAATTTATGTTGCTAAATATGTTCTAAGCAAAGGCAAAGGTCCAGCAAAGAACTGATACATTGCCTAGACTCTCACGTCCTGAGATTTCGTTCTATACAAATACAATAATAGTATATCTCAAACGTTTAAACGATTAAACGAAAACGGCTCGAACGATTTTCATGAAATTAAGTATACAGGGGTTTCGGGTGTGATAGATTGGATATAACTAAGATTCAATTTTAGAAATTCTAGCAAAACAAAAATACTGAGCTAAGCTAGATTTTCCTAAAACAATTTCGTATACACGTAAGAAAACTTTTGATAAATTTAAAGTTTACACATAGATTTAAATGTAGAAAACTAACGTTTATGATACGTACAGCATATGTCACACAAGTCCATGATATAAACGTAAGTTTTAATGAATTAAAGCTCGATTATTACATTTATTGATGTTATCATTATTAGTTAGGGACTAAAGTGGTAAGAATCGCTTACAAGTAAATACACAAACTTTTCAGCTATCTGTGCAATCCATTTGAAACTATTTTTGGTATTATATTTATGTTATCTCTGTAATTATGTCATTTGTGTAGCCTCTATAATGGCTTAAAATCTATACACTCATAGATGTGTGTATGGATTTTAAACCATTGCAGTGGCTTACAACTTTAAGCCCAGCGTTCAGCAAAAGAGCTTGTTTTCATTAGTTCCGTAAACCTTTTTTGTTACGCGGGGAATGCTTAATGCACCAAACCCTCCGTGGAGGGGGGACACGAAGGGCATGTGTGGGGCTCCTGACGAATCGGTCCACCCACTTAACCCCGCGGCGAGGAGTCGGGAGGAGCTCAAGAAACGCATCAGCAGCTCTGGAGTCCCCCATGCTGTAACTCATGACTGACTGGTACATCCTGGGGTAACCAGAGACACCTCCGGGGCGGGACACTATCGCACCTCTCATCGTTCTACTCAGTAAGAGTAAGGGCACCGACCCGCCTTAGACGACACCCTCCGGTCGCACCAGAGTGTCACCGGTCTCGGGCCGTTCGCAGCGACCACATCTCCCCTAGATGTACCACGACGACCCTTAAGCGACAATTGGGGAGCTAGTAGCCTCTACCGCGTTCCTTTCGTCGACTCGTGCGAGCGAGATCGGCCCTTTCCCAATCCCGCCTCGTGGAATCCTGAAAGATAACGTCTTCACAAAAGGAGACCGCTACCTCTCATCCCTCGCTACTTCGTAAACCTGTACACTCATCTCGTCTATTTAGGATGATAAAACATGTCTTTATTATGTTCCTTACCTATATTACACCTAAGTTATACTCGTCATCCTTCCATGTTCTAAATATGTAATATATTGCTCAAGCAGCGAGGAAAATTATTCGTATATTTATTTTTACGAGTATAACTTTAACAAATAAAAAGTGAGAAATTATTTACCGAATTTATAAGTACAAGGCACAAACTTTGATGAATCTGACAGCGGACATCTTCCAAATATAGATGTGATTTGGGTCAGAATATTTAGTAAAATATTACAGTATTTTATTCTGTTTCATTAAACATTGTAAAAATGGCACTAAAAGTACCATAATAATATATATTTTGTAAGCTTAATTTGTCTTCTAGATTGCTAAAGAAAGAAAGAAAAGTCTTCCAATGTTGATTTCCAGCTACATTCCATATAACTGTGTTTTTTTAATGAATTGCCCTGCCAAAATGTTTCTATTCTGTCTGATGGAAAGCATTAGTAGAAGTGGTGGTCACCACACTCATTGCGAATGCAGACAATGCAACATGGTCTCATGGCCTCTGGTTTCGCACTTACCAACGAAATACGTCATTTTAGAAGACGACACCCCGCTCGAGCTGGCCCGTTCGTACTGAAATCAGCGTGGCTCTACTACCAGTTATTGCTTCGGTTTCCGCATATTTTTACTTTTTATACGGCTAGATATTGAAATCTGAATACTCCCAAATTATCTTTTGATATAAAAAAGCCTTTAAATTTAAGCACCTTTTACGAATGTTCACAAATATTTTCGTTTCATTTCGGATAATTTTATTTTGAACGCCGGCACCTTTTCGGATTTCGAACTTCTAATATATTTTATAGTATACGAGCTAACCCGGCAAACGTTGTTTTGCCATAAAAATAAAAATAAATATTTAGTTGTTACCCTTATCATTTTGGGGGATGAAAAATAGATGTTGGCCGAATCTTAGACCTACCAAATACATACACAACACACAAGTTTAATAAAAATCGGTACAAATTATTAACTTACGATAACTTGAAATTAATGTGAGATGGATCCAAAATTAACAGCAAATTTTTGCTAACGAGCATTTGGCGTTAATATATTACGTGACCCGCATTTGGCATTTTGGCCGTTTTAATTAAATTAGAAAATGAAGTGCAAAGATCTTGCCATAATATCTTTTGACTTTATATGCGTAATACATTCAAATTACATTTATTCTGCAATGTAGCTTAAAAAATTCGCCTAAAAAATCGATTTAATGTTAAAACTTTACTTATTACCAGGAGAAAAAACGGTACCAATCCACACTGTCGCCATTACGCAGTACCGATAAGTTTCAGTTGCTATGCAATGTAGCTTAAAAAAATACGCGTAAAAAATCGATTTTATATTAAAACTTTAATTATTGCCAGGAGACAAGATGGTACCAATCTACACTCAGTCGCAATAACGCAGTACCGATAAATGTTGCGGTTTGATGGTCGAAATGTGGTTGGGATTTTTTTTCACATTAGCCTGCTACAATATCTCTACTCGGCCTGATGGAAAGCATAAGCAGAATCCAAAAGTAGTGTCCACACTACTCATTGCGAATGCAGACAATGCAGCTGGTGACTCATATTATGGCTGCCTATCGAAATGCATCAGTGAAATCATAACATGTGCTTCTAGCCTAGTCGCACTCGGTGATTAGTAACAATCACCGAGGGTAAGCGACGACGGCGCGATCAGTACCTGGATTTGTGACCGCTGGTGGCATGTCACCATGAGCGTCTCCGTTTGATTCGATTCGGAGGTCACGTTAAGTATTCGGTCCCGGTTGTTATCATAGGATACCAGTCGTGAAGCTTAGTTAGAGGCCTTTGGGTGGTTTAAAAACATCCAACGGTAAGGTTACGTAGCCACAACATTGTCTTGCCAGTCCCCAACCCGCACTTGGCCAGCGTGGGGACGTATGGCCTTAACCCTCTCCTGAGAGGAGACCCGAGCCCAACAATGGAACATGATGGGTTGTTTATGATTGATGAGTGAAATCATATTGCGAATATTTTCCTAGGAAATGTAAAGAGGAATGAGTCACACTTCAATTTTATTTATTTTTGTAAACATGTACAGATTTTAAGGCGTATAATGTCCATTAGTTTCACGAGAAATAAAGGTATTCGCCACCTCAATACTGTTATACGTTTTATATGAATAATAATGCAAGCTCTTGTCAAAGTAAGAGGCCTTTACTAATTTGTTATTCAAATTATACACGCATATGGAAATAAGGTCGATCCTGTACGATCCAAGTAACAGAATGTTGTTCTAAAACAGGTAATCCAATATACTCACCTGTCTTGATTCTCTTAGAACTCTTGCTTAGTGTCTCTTTTTATATTATTGTTTGTAACTCCCCGTTACTTTTATTTTATATTTGTAAATTTATCACATAATGGCGAGATATTAAATCTTTACCATAAAGTTCGTGGGGGTTGCAAAAAGCCGTTGAATGCGGCCAGCACAGGTCCGGTTGTCGATGAGAGTCTGAGGGAAAACCAAAGACTAGTAGAGAACGTCCTTCAACTGAGATGATGTAGATAATAAAGCTAAAAGTTTATATGTTTTTAAGCACTTTATGCTCTGGAACTATCAGTCTAATTTATTTAGGTATCTTTTTACATAGAATTTTTAGAAGAATAATATAAGTCGCTGTACGAAATGAATCTCAAGAGGTTCTACTTTTGAGATTCATTGAGATGGAAAGTACCATCTCCATATTCAATATTATATCGCTGAAGCAACACATTCATCGCAAATGAAGGTTTCCAGCCAGTAATATTATATCGTGAATGTATATTCGAGACCTAAACTACTCAACTAACTATTGAAAAAAATCTTGGAGATTGCCAGAGACAGAAAGACGACATAAATTACTTCTAGAAACGAAGTTACCGTGGGAGAGCCACGCTTCGGACCGGAGTGATACCACGGCCTCACAGAAAACCGGTTTGAAACAGCACATGCGCTTTGGTTACCCAATAAGTGCGGCTACCGGGGCCCATGCCGCAAACCCCCCCCCTCCCCATCACCATCCCCATCCCCTTCCATATCCTCTTCCCCATCCCCATCCTCCTCCCTATCCACCAAAGGCCGGCAACGCACTTGTGTCCATGGTAATCACTTACCATCAGACGATATTTCTGCTCGTTTGCCCCCTATTCCATATTGTATCCATTGCATATATCTTATTCCATAAAAAAGTACTAATATCAATGTATGAAAAATAATACCGTAAGTGAAGCAGTGTGCAAAATCTAGTAACAAATGATACCTCCTTAATGGGTCATTTACATTCTATATGAAATGTAATTTATTAAAATACGTAAAATATTAAAGTATTTGAAGCTTGAATTTCAGATTGAACCCTTTGTTGTAATTTAACATTGACAATGACATTAGAAAGTCAAACAAACATTTTCGACATATTACACTCATTATATTAACTTTGAACGAGGATAATTATTTTGGAGAAAGTATATTGTCAAAGCAACAATAAAAATTAGAGGATTATATTTAATATGGCCTCTTCCATAAGGCACACCGAAAGGGACATTTTGTAACATAAGTGTAGTAGAAAAGTTTATAATTAAAATCATTTTCATAAAGTTTTTTTTTTCATATTATAATTTCATTAAAGACAATGTATTGTAAAAATGTAAATTTTCGGCAATAAAGGTTTTATTTACTTTATTTATTTATTTATATTTGATATAGTTAGTATGTTAGAAATTGGAATAACAAATTCCCTATTTATCAATTAACTATTTGAATCTCGGAAATGGCTCCAACGATTATTTTGAAATTTGGTATGCAGGGGCTTCGGGGCAATAAATCGATTTAGCTAGGATTCATTTTCAGAAAATTTATCAAGAAAGAAATACCAAGCAAAGTTGTTAAACTTCCTTTTTTAGTCGACTATCCATACAAGAACATGTTTAAACAATTATGAACCAACTGGATAAAGAAGTGTGTGTGTATTTATGTACATGTGTTAGAAGTTCTACTTCTTTGACGTAACAAGATAAACATTTGAAAAACTAAAATGTTGACTATAGCTAACTTGAGGGTGCCGGTTTTTAGAGACGGTGTGCGCGCGCATTGTAAGACTAAAATGTTGACTTTAGCTAACTTGAGGGAGCCGGTTTTTAGTGACGGTGTGCGCGCGCATTGTAAAATAAATTGTTGACTATAGCTCACTTGAGGGAGCCGGTTTTTAGAGACGGTGTGCGCGCGCATTGTAAGACTAAAATGTTTACTATAGCTAACTTGAGGGAGCCGGTTTTTCGGGACGGTGTGCGCGCGCATTGTNGGGAGCCGGTTATTAGAGACGGTGTGCGCGCGCATTGTAAAATAAATTGTTGACTATAGCTAACTTGAGGGAGCCGGTTTTTAGAGACGGTGTGCGCGCGCATTGTAAGACTAAAATGTTTACTATAGCTAACTTGAGGGAGCCGGTTTTTAGAGACGGTGTGCGCGCATTGTAAAACTTAAATGTTGACTATAGCTAACTTGAGGGAGCCGGTTATTAGAGACGGTGTGCGCGCGCATTGTAAAACTAAAATGTTGACTAAGCTAACTTCAGAGTGACGGTTTTTCGTGGCGGTGTGCGCACGCATCCTAAAAAATTTACTCTCATAATTTTTCCCTAACGCGCCAAAAGAAGTATGACTTCAATAGAAAGTTTTGATACAATTTATATATTTTATATCACCATGGTCATTACCGGCTCATTCAATAAAATTGGTTCTGTAGTTTAGGCGCTACAGTTGAACATACAAACATACATAGGCTGCCAAAACATGTTAGACTTCCTTTTGACTTCACAATAGTCGGGTAATAAATAAGACATCTTACACAAGACACTTTGATCGATCGGGTTAATGGTCTAGTCGTGAATGACCCTGAGTAGGAGTCAGGGGGTTCGATTCAAACTCAGGACAAATAATTGCGATCATATGTTCTGTGTCTGGGTGTAAATTATATCCCATCAAAAACATAAATGCGAAATGAGAGCCAATTCAACATTATGATATGATATACATGACTTGATTGTTCACTTCAACGACAACAGAAGTGAGATCTAAATGGGTGCCAAGTTCATAAATTGTATCAAAAGTTTCTATTGAAGTTATACTTCTTTTGGCGCGTTAGGGAAAAATGATGAGAGTAAATGTTAGCTAAAGTCAACATTTTAGTTAACAATGCGCGCGCACACCGTCTAGAAAAACCGACACCCTAAAGTTAACTGTAGCCCTAAAATTTATTTATAACAACACAAAAAGTTTTATAACAACTTAAAATACAAATTTCTTCTTAATACTTAGGATAATATATTGAAGCCTAAAGTCTGGCTAGTTTATTAGTAGTTATAAGTACTAAACTGATAAATTAAGGGTATTTTTACACACTTCAAAAATCACATTAAGACTGGGCTGTGATCAATTTTGATTGCTGTTTCTTACATTACAGGTACTAATACAGACACTACAAGTAAGAGTTTTTAATAGAATTAATTAATTAAAATGATAACAATTTACTAGTTTCTGATTTATTCCTATTTATTCACCCAACTACCTGCCTGGTTGCCAAATGTGAACTTTCTAGGTCATCTGGAAGAATTTTGTATCTATAGGTCAGTTAGTGATAAAAATCTGAATTTTTGGACGTTAATATTCAAATATTCGTTTGAATTACGCTTATGAAATTTAGAGGGCATAAGTACCTCGCAAGTCTAAATATATGAGCCACATCCAACATTTATGTGTGAAATAGTTTTTGAGTTATGAGGAGGTCAAAAGTGGCTCCAAATGGTTGGTGTAATATTACACAGTGCTGCTTGCCAGTTCTGTTCGAATGAACTTGGCTTGATATGCTACCGCGTGTCTAGATATATGTATTTAGAAATAGACTTTATTATTAGTATCTGAATGACCGATTTTTGCCTGGAACTTTTTTTAAAATAATGAATTATCGACAATTTTTTGTCCTTTTAGTGAAAATATATTTTATTAATACCTCATAACACTAAAACGCACCTGAAATGTATAAAATACTATCTGAGCCACACGGCGTTACCCGCAGGACCACAATATACGTAACGTCGCAGAGCAAGCTAGTCCAAAATGTTGCCTAAATTACTACTTATATCATCAGCTATCTGTCAGTGAAAGCTCCGTCAAAATCGGTCCAGCCGTTTCAAAGATTAACCTGCACAAACAAACAATTTTTTTTCTTTGTGTGTTACCGCAAGTGTTTTCATATACATTTATTAAATAAATAAATATGTTCAAACATTTTAACACACAATGCCATCTAGGCCCAAACTAAGCAAAGCTTGTTCTATGGTATATGTATATATGGTACTAGATAACTGATTTTAATACACTGATAATAATATACTGATATAAAAAGCTTATAATTTGAAATTAAAAACAGATACTTCAGTTACATTTTTTTGTATAGATAAATACATCTATCGTCAATGATTATTGTGTACAAACAACAATACACATACATAAATTATTTCACACAGAAGTAGGCATGATGACCGATTTTGAAAAACTGGTTTATGATGGTAGAAAGTATCACCTATTGTCAAAAACAGTTATATTTCTACAAGAAAAGTTTTAGTAGGAAATACTGCGATTTAAATTTTAAGTTTATAATTCACGAGAACACTCTCTATGGTATCAGGGCGTCTGTTTGTGTAAGACGCGACGTCACTACTTGTCAACCAGTGTCAATTATAGCTCTTAAAAACAGTAAAATGTTCGTCGATTATATCCGAACAAAGTGATTTTTATACATAAGTGACCTAACTCGCTCCGAAGTTGAATAAACTTAACATGGCGGATTGCTGTATTTTGTAGTTTTATTTTTGTTAATTAACTATTAATCTCGTTCTAAATATGTAAATAAATACTATTTTTATACTATATGAACCTCATTTCATTAGATACATACATAATTTTAGCGGTTCTTTGTTACTGTCATCATACCTATACAGAACAACCACATTCACGTAAATTGGCATTCGAAAACACGCTTTGATCCTATTTAACGAATACCTAATTATGACTTCAATGCTTCGTAGAATACTGTTAGTCTACATAATATTAGATATGATGTTTCTCACGAACTACACAATATAAATTGTGTGTGTGCGTGTGTGTGTGTTTGTGTTTGTGTGTGTGTGTATGTGGGTGTGGGTGCGGGTGTGTGTGTGCGTGTGTGTGTGTATAGCAACTGTTCTGTTTCATTATAGGTTAGGGTCATAATCCATTCGCTTAACTACTTCTTACACTGATAATGATTAATCTTATATGTATGACATCTATTATTTACTTCATTATATATTCGAAAACCTAATACACAAAAATATCTGCTTGCATTGTGGATCTATCTATGACTCTCTACAGGACATACGCTAATCTTCGCTTCGTTAATCTACGCTTTGTAAGATGATTGGAGCTATACTCCAGGGTTGCATGTTTGCGTTAAATACCTAGTGTATTCAAATTCTGTGACTATAGTAGTTCCGAATACTAAAGTTGCAGTAGGTAGCCCACACAACCTCGTAAACATCTCCCATTGCCCGTAGCCTGTTGTTATAAAATCGTAAATTAATAAGTTTTTTGTGTACCAATTAATTTTTAATATATATAAGTTAGTGTATTTCTATATAATACAAAACACCATCATTTATATATCTCTCTTCCTAGCCTTTACTATTCCCAAGATTATTTGGGGTCGGCTTCTAGTTCAACCAGTTTTACCTGGCTATCAATTTTTCCACGCAGCGACTGGCTCGGAGGAAAATCTCCTCCAAAACCCTGAGGGTGAACTGGATTCGAAGGTTAAACTAATTATCAGTATATTCACGTGCTGGCTTCGCCACCGTGGAGGCCCTCCAGCTGGTCATCCTCGAGTGAGCAGGGTGGCAGCACGGGACCCTTTCCTTCCGACTGACACAGGTGCTTTCCGGGCACGGTTGCTTCGGGAAGAACCTACACTCGGTCGCCAGGAGGGAATTGAGTTCCACCTGCCACCACTGCGGATGGGCGGGACTGGTTTTCCCCCTCATCTGCTTCACAGGCCAACCGCGAGGGGGCGACGTTACGCGTGTGCCGTACGTCGCCTAAATTGAGAGTTTACCATCAGACGACGGAGCCCGCTTCAGTACGGGCAGGCGCTGGGAGGGGTCCGGATGGCGTAAGAAAGCGGTTTCCGGATCTCTCCCGTATCAGGCGCAGAGTGGCACACCGTGATGGTTTAGTGGGTAGTCTGGCAAGTCACTCAGGAGTCCCACACGAAGCGAACCCTCTGTCCCCGCGGGGGGGGAACGAAGAGCGTAAACGCAGTCCACCACGTTTAAAAAAAAAAAAGTTGTCAGTATATTTAAGGGCACTGACTTCCCAATAACGATTATAATCACGAATACAATAAACCATCAAGTATAATTAATTTGAATATTAAGCTTTGATATATTATGTAAAACATAGTTTTTTTTTAAAACGCAAAACTTCAGAACACTAACATGAAATATTCGGCTTGGGTAGAATAATCGTGTAGTTTTCGGATCCCAGCTCTTATAACGCATATTTTATTTCGCCTACGCAGTAATTCCGAGTGGGTGTAAAAGGGTTTTAAAATTACACACAGTTGTAGGCCGCCGTAATAGCGCTTTTAAGGTATACGTATAGCAAACTTTAAAAACATTCCCATATATACATATATATATATATATGTTTGCATTTGAATTAATCTCTATTATATAGAAATATATATATTTTATTTTATTATAGACAGCGCTTTTTGTCCACCGATTGTCAATCGACATCAGATCGATTATTCGAACTAATTTCTTTATCTACATGCGGTTTAAACATCTTTGGAAAATCACGTACTAAATATGTTGAATTGAATTTAACCTGCTTGCTGAGGACAGATTTCATCCAGTATTAAACTGTAAAAGTCTGTTGATTAATTAACTTAATAATTACTATTGTCATTATCATCTTCCTAGCCTTTACTATTCCTAAGTATTTAATTGGAGTCGGCTACTAGTTCAACCGGTTTTACCTTAATATTAGTTTTTCCACGGAGCGACTGATATCGGACCTCCGCAATCCTGGGGATGAATAGAATTCGAGGGTTTTACTAGTCAGTATATCTGACGGCACTGATTTCCCAATAACGATTGCCACAGATGTTCATGACAACCGGGACCGACGGCTTTATGTGCTCTCCGAAGCACGTGCTGGAAACACCGCCATTATCCATACAACGGGGTGCCATTAAAATTTCTTGTAAGAAAAATCCAACAATAGTCCGACCCGGGAATCGAACCCGAGGCCTTGATCAGCAGTCGTTCACGCTCCCCACTAGACCAACGAGGCAGTTCTGAGGTTACAAAATAAAAAAATACAGTCAAAATTGAGAACCTTCTCCCTTTTTGAAGTCGATTTATTTATTTATTTATTTTTTTCGGTATCAAGCGTTTAATATTTGTACATGTCTGTTCTAGAAAGATCAACTTAAAATTCCTTAACAGAAAATAAAATTTAGGTGGTCACATATTGTCAAATCTGTGAGATGCATATGTGTATACAATATTATATATATTATTTTTTGTTATTTCTTTTCTGATAATTATTTATAATTGTGTATTTCTTTCTTTATAAATTTATTACTTATTGTACTTATTATCTTATTATATTATATTATATTATATTATATATATAATATATATTGTAATATTGATATTTTTGTACTGGTTCTATAAACAGGTGTTTTTACACCTCGATAGAATTCTGTACCAGATATATATATATATATATATATATATATGGAACCCAATGTATCACTTAGTACAAAGAAGCACTAAAAATTTACGTCAACAAAATANACTTATTGTACTTATTATCTCTTTGCATTGTATTAACGACAAAAATTTTTTAACAAGAATATATATTGTAATATTGATATTTTTGTACTGGTTCTATAAACAGGTGTTTTTACACCTCGATAGAATTCTTTACCAGATAAATATATATATATATATATATATATATATATATATATATATATATATATTTATATGGAACCTAATGTATCACTTAGTACAAAGAAGCACTAAAAATTTACGTCAACAAAATAGAATGAATTGCAAAGATAGACCCAAATTCCATATTAACCTTTTAGTTAAATAATAATTACTTAACAAAAGCGATCGTAACAATCCAGAAAATAGACAAAGCCCATGACAAAGACTGATGGCTAACATATAATAAAAGCAAGTAATACAATTCTAAGTCTCAAAAGAACCACTTTCATTATATAAAAAGAGTACTTTCTGATGACAACTTAAATTGGTTTCTGGGTGAGGTGGGTGAAATGGGTGAATGCATTGAACAGATAGAACCTCTTTTCGAGACCTACTTACTTAAAATAGACGTGGCTAATATATAAAGCAGAGAACATCTTTCAAATTTTTTACTATCGTTCTGTATTCCTCTACGATTACAGCAGTTTTCGTGTTCAAAATACAGATATTTTCTTAAGAAATTCATTCCATTAATTTCCTTCAAGGAAAGAATCTAAATCTTCAAGAATGATATATAATGTTTAAGAGTGTTATGTGTAAATAAAGGACAGGAGTCCACTATATACAACACTTAAAACATAGTTTTTATCTAATAACCACATTTTCTTTTCACAATCACAGTAAAAAGTTGAATATTTGCAGTAATTGTTTGAATTACTAAGGCAGTTCAAATATGATGGAGACAAATGCTAAAAATGGCGTGCACGTGTTTTTTAAAGATCGTGGCTTGAGAATGTGATAGCTGGGTCCCTTATAAACAATGTGGCATAGTTTTCGTCGGGAGCGTTTCGTTTCACGCGCGTGCTACGACCATGAGTGAACGTGAACGTCATTTTTGGACTACTGAAAGATGTCGGTGGTCAAAGATTCAACACCGACGACGAGGCAGAGGAGTTGGCTGCCCGAGTTACCCATGAAATTCTTCGATACCGGCATCAAAAAGTACGGTGTGCAATTAGTGAGGGGAAGTGCCTAGAAAAACTGTAAATTTTGATATTTTTTTTAGATAGTAAATGTAAGGTGTCAGAGTATTTGTCTCATTCATAATTGAACCCCCCTCGTACTAAACAAAATCATTTTCTGCTCACAAAACTAAAGCATCTTTCGTAAATATTCACCCGTTTATAATGGTTTTTCGGGTGGCTGGAGCCCAATATATCTGAGTTTCTTGTAAACAATTGAGTTTCGATATTAGCGAGGGGTGAATTTCTCCATTGCGGGCATCAGTTTATTGAGTAAGCATCAGGTGTGTGGGTGGAGGGAGATGGCGAAGTAAACTTAGAGTGTTCTACAATAAATAACATTTGGTTAACTAAATATTCAATATGTTTATACAGGAACCACGTAAGTGAATGCTACATAACATAGATAGTGTAGAAAAAACATTACATAGAAACAAGTCGACTCATACGAATATATTTTTCTGTAACAAATGACTGTCTAATCCGTTTGAAGGCTAGCAACATATTATAGAGGGTGTTCAATTAATTGCACAGTGACAATATCGATTAGATTTAATGTTAATTTTCATGAATTAAACAAGAAAATAAGAGTACCAGCGGCAGCGAACTTTGAATGTCTGTTTTGGATTTAATGTGTTGAAAATATTAATTTTCGGAGTATCTGAACAAAAAAAATCCTACTGAACAAATCATCAATCTTTTTAAAAAATGATTCGACTGCCACGCTGGCGCAGTGATAGCGTATGCCACTGCTGTGCTGGAGGTCTTGCGTAGGACCAAATGTTTGTATAATATGCAAATATTTGTTTCAGAGTTTGAGTGTTTTTATAATATGTATGTATTTACAAATAAAAAACTATATATGTATTTACATCAGTTGTCTAGTACGCATAATACAAGCTCTGCTTAGAGTGGGACCAGATAGCGTTGTGTGTAAGATGTCAGAAAAATTATTTTTTTATAAATGTAAGTGAAGCAATTGTTCTCGAGACATATCATGTACACACTTCGGTTTATTTTCATTAGTTTTGCCCACAATGAAACTATCCAAGGAACTAATTCGTTCTCAGTAGTTCAACCCTAAATTAATTTCATGGAACCAATTTCCGGTGAAACTAGTGAAAATTAGACCTTCATTCCATTCCCGTCCAGTGTAAGTTTGTCCCTAGTTCTGTTTAGTTGACGGTTCTGCTCCATGAATAATTAATTTTTAATTACTGGATGAACGCGAACGGCAGCTCCCTACTCGGAGCGGTTTATTGTCCAAGTTCTAGCTACGGATTATGAAGTGTCGAGGTGGAAATTGAATCCTAAGTTTCGAAAGCTGTTGCTTTAGTTTAGGTCAAGAAATCTACATACATGTTCTGAAGTTTTGTTCGCTATTTAATTAAGAATAATTTGATTTAATGTACCCGTGAAAGCGTAAGGGACAGACAGAACAGTCAGTTACTTTCGAATTGATGATATTTTTATAGATTGGTGACCTTAGTGCTATTTGCTTACTCTTCTCGTTAATTCAAAAAAAGCAAAAGTGACGGCTCATAAACGTCGGCTCCTAGTACCCGAGACGGTTTTAGTCGGTTCGAGTCCGACTTGCAACTAGGAGGTGGTATCCGAGGAGATTTCCGCACGAGGAAAAAAGAATATTATCTTACATCTTGATATTTCTTTACTGTGAAATAAAATTACTTAAATTGCTAATTTATTCTATGCGCGCGTATTACAGTACAGTGGTAGTAGAGACCACTGCTGTAGTTCGTATTATGTAAGTTAACATCACGTTTAGACAAATAGGAGCCGAGCATGATTGTAAAGAAATGAAGACAGCCTTCTTTTTAACCTCGACCTCGAGAGGGATGTTCTAGGTTTGACGTTGATGTCTGTGTATGTGTATCTGTCTGTGGCATCATAGCTTTCCAACGGATGAACCGATTTCGATGCGGTTTTGTCATTCGAAAGCCAGTTTCCTTGCCGTGATTCTTAGCTTTATTTGGCGAATATCGCAACAATAGTGTAAAAGTATCAGTTCTTTTCAAAAATATACTCGTTCAAGTATTTGCGTAGGGGTTTTTTTAATTAATTTATATTTTATTCTTGCTCCATTTCGTGGCTGATACATCACCTTGAAGAGGTTCTAGCTTTATACCGTTTACCTGATCGCTTTAAGGCAGTGTAAGCGTTGATTTTTACGATATTGTTATTACATGTAGTTTGATAACATTTTGCTTCGGTTGTGGGCTTCTGAGCATTTTGTAGGAACATGATAAGAATCATGATAATTTGTACAAAGAGATAGATACCTTCACTTATGGAGGCAATTAGGGTATTGCTCATTATCTACCCTTAACCAAAAACCTTAATAGTTAGTATAAATCTATACAAATAAATAAAAATGAAGTGTGTGTAATATTAAAATAACCGCGTTTTACTAAACACATACATGCATACATATATATACACGGTACATGTACAATTTTTTTTTTATTTATTTAATTTATTTATTTAATCAAACTGGAGCAGATTGGACAAGGACAGATATTTTTTCTTCTGGTGCTTGTTTAATTAATGTTTTTAATAGATTTAGTATTTTTGTGGTTAGAATCAAGGTAATATCTTACAACACACAAAAGGGCGTGATCAATCAGGAGTATTAGCGTATATTTTTGTTTTGTACTTAACTATATGGGGTCGTGGCGACTTCCACATACAGCGGCAACAAAACATATGACAACGCCATCTTCCGAAGATACGTCGGACTACGGAGTAACGAAGGAAACGAAGAAACTGCCAATCCTGAATCCCACAGTGGAAGTTCTTGCACCAAATAATATATATATAACTTCCCAACATCAACCGTTGGGCAGTTTCCCGCCAGGCATGATCACCTCGCCTAGTCGGGAGATCCTTCCTTTGTGTTGGAGGGACATGTCACCCGTTCCTCCACAGTAGTGACCCTGACGTGATTGAAAGCAGTCTTCGTAGGAGCAGATAACAGCAGCAGCGCGCCACCATCATGTTCACTCCCACAGCAAGTCTCAGCCAGCCAGCAACCTCGGCCTCGACAGGGATACACCACACGCAGGATGTGACCGCTCCAGCTTGGTAACCCCTGCGGCCTCATCAGCGACTAGGCGCAGCAAACTGCACCTACGGTCCACGTAAGCAGAGCATCTCTCTCCCGTCTACGCAGCAGCCAGCCACTATGCAGCGGGACTTCACCGCAGCATCGCGCACCACATGCATTCCCGACTCACTGGGATCAGCGGACTTCAGCCCCGACGCACTGGGACTAACGGCATTCAGTTCTGACTCACTGGAACTACTCACTCTTGGCACTGGCAAGCTCCGCAACAGAGTACAGTTAGCTGACTCATCCAGATACCGACCTCCGATCTTGGAGGGGAGTGATGTGGCTACTTCCACATACAACGCAATAACAGAAATACACTACAGCGCTATCTACCGAAGATACGTTGAACTACGGAGTAACGAAGGAAAAATAAGAAACTACCAATCCTAAATCGCGCAAAAGAAGTTCTCGCGCCGATAAGCATATATACAACATCCCAACATCAACCGTTGGGTAGTGACCCGCCAGGCGTGATCACCTCGCCTGGTCGGAGGATCCTCCCTTTGTGTTGGAGGAACATGTGACTCGTTCCTTCACATATCTTTATTGTATATACATAGTAAAAAAATGGTACAACAGGAACAGTCATAAAGTATGTATAACGATTGGCGGTCTTATCGCTCTCGGCGATTTCTTCCAGATAACCATGTATGTTTCATGTATGTTTGTAAAGTCCCCTGCGACAAAATATATATATTCTTAATTGCGGAAGTTGTATTTTAAATAGAAAATCCCATTTATCGGTAATGGTGAGACCTTTAACGATCAATAAGATCGTGGAGCTTAATTAAAGCCGCCCGATTGGGGAATATCCTGATTAAGTAAGGTTTTTCCTTTTCTAGAGGAAAGTACTGTTAATCTGCAGAATACACATCCTTTCGTATTTTTTGTTCGTAATTTGAATTGAGTTTCATTTTCAAGAGAAGAGCAATATAGTTTGAAAAGCACCATTAATATTGAAAAGTGTTTAGGGTGTCAGTAGAGACGTTTGTTTTTTTCAATTGTTAAAGAATAGCAAGTAGTTTTGCGCCTATTGACGCCAATATCTAAAGAGTTTTAAGTGCATTGCCGCTTTATGATCCCTCCTAGGAAACAGGGGAAGAGTACTTACACACTTACAAATTTCGTACACGGACATCGTGGATCCGCAGAAAACAGTTTTAGGACGTCGACTCACGTAACACGACGCATTTTATTTGCATGTGTGCGTTGTGTCCATGCACTACACTTGCACGCATAATCTTACTCGTATCTACACTTAGATTGTAGTTATTAATAGTTCTTAATAGAACTTAGTTCGCCACGCCCCTTTATACTGCACCAAGTGTTGTGGGGTTCAAATCCCAGATGAGACAACACTTTGTGCGATCAACGAACTTTCGTTTTGAGTCTGGGAGTTCTTTGTATCCGTTTCATGGATATTTGTAAAGTCTCTTGCGACACAGGATGTATAATCCTAATGCAGGAGTTGTCTTTTTTAAAAACAAAATAAACAAAATTGTTATTTTATTGACTGTTGTAGTTTTGTAAAAATGTTTTATGATCATATATTTGCTGTGTCGATTGAAAATGCCTCGCAAACTATGTAAAATTTATGTTATAGTATAGTTATTTATTTCTGTAAATAACTGCTTACAAACAATTTTATACAATACCTATGCCGAAATGCCAGTAATAGTATTTGTAAATCAAGTCAAAGACAAGCACGCGGTTAACGCCCGAAGTGGGCACGGGTTGTTCAAGTATTAAACATCGGTAAAGTATGATAGAACCTATTAATATTATGTGATTTGTTATACTTATGAAATAAGTTCTTGTATATTCATGATGATGATGACGATGACATATTCAGTCATCTAATTATTTTCGACTTGACTGTACATTCAATACCTTAATATTGTGATCTTGGTTGATTGTCGAATTCAATATTTTATGTGTGAACCTACCGCATCGTTGCAACTCTTTTAAATAATTTTGGTCATGTGGCCGACCTAAGACTTTCTTGGGTTTGAGTTTACGTGATATGATACACATATTTTTCAAATGGCCTTATCAGTTCTCTTATCAATATAAATATCATATCAACAACCCATAATGTCCCAGTGCTGGGCTCGAATCTCCTCTCAGGAGAGTGTTAAGGCCATATGTCCCCACGCTGGCCAAGTGCGGGTTTGGAACTGACAAGACTACGTTGTAGCTACGTAAATCTTGCCGCTGGGTGTGTTTAAGCCGCCCAAAGGCCTCCAACTAAGTTTCACGACTGTTATCCTATGATAACAACCGGGACCGATTGCTTAACGTGGCCTCCTAATCACGGAGACGCTCATGGTAACATGCACCCAGCGGTCACCCATCCAGGCACCGACCCGCGCCGTCGTTGCTTAACCTCGATGATTGCTTCTAATCACCGAGTGCAACTGGGCTATGAGCACCTCCTATATTTCTAATATAATAATCTGAAGTTTGACTGGGATAGAATTACTCACGACACTTGTACAACATCTGCAATAAGTCCATATAAATAAAAATGAATTGCTAAACGTATTACGAAGCATATAACTCGAGAACCACACATCACAAAACAATTTGGTTAATTTTGCTTAGTATTTTTTCGAAGGCATAAGGAAGGTTCAGAGTAAAACAACGTATTAATAGCGAGGAAAATAATAAAAAGAGCAGTTTTCTTTTCCCATATAAACCTTAGAGTAAATTAAAACTTCTGTTGATAATATCAACAGAACGAAGTCGGTCGCGGTACCTAGTTTTAAATAAATAAGTGATGAATATTCTAAACTCAACGACATAAATCTACAAGCGAGGTATAAACAGTATACTGTGTAACGTCACTAATCGATCATCTACCCTTGTTTCATCCCATGGAATAATAATATGAGCTTGAAAAATAATATTAAAATATATTGAGAGTCACCCCTGTGACCTATTTATCGTTCGTAACCTTCAAATGGGGTGGTAGACAACAATGAAGGTAACGATTTGTAATGGACTTTCACAATGCAACTTTATAAAGGACATTTTATGAAGAAACAGACAGGTCGTTTTCTCGATCATCCGTCAAAATGATGCCACTCCTTGCAAACTCCGCTATATTACATCTATAGTTTAAAATGTGGCTGGATCTCTATAACAGATGACTACAAAACCGATGAAGTTATTTATAAGATTCATTATTTTCATGCCAGTTTTATCACAACAACAACAACCCATAATGTCCCACTGCTGGGCTCGGGTCTCCTCTCAGGAGAGGGTTAAGGCCATACATCCTCACGCTGGCCAAGTGCGGGTTGGGGACTGGCAAGAATACGTTGTGGCTACGTAAATCTTGCCGTTGGATGTTTTTAAGCCGCCCGAAGGCCTCCATCTAAGCTTCACGACTGTTATCGTATGATAACAACCGGGACCGACTGCTTAACGTGACCTCCGAATCACGGAGACGCTCATGGTAACATGCCACTAGCGGTCACCCATCCAGGTACTGACCGCGCCATCGTTGCTTACCCTCGGTGATTGTTTCTAATCAGCGAGTGCAACTGGGCTATGAGCGATAATATATATATGATATGATCATATTCATAAATAATATGAATATGATCGATTATGTCAGATGATATAAATGGCGCTGGTTCGAGTAATGCGGAGATATTCATATTCTAGCCATTCTAATTGATGAGCATTGGAGAATATTATACGTTTGTGCTAATATAATGTGTTACTGTGCCACCATCTTGACTACGCGCGTTACTCAATACACAGTTATTCCCTCAAAGCATGTCACAAACGTTGAGTGACACTAAAGCCATTTTTATTTAAACTTTTTAACAAACAAGTGGCCAACATACCCACCAACAGTTGTTAGTATTCATTAGTGCCTATGTGGCGATTTTTACATACAACAACAAAACAATATAGCTACATGAATTGGATTAAATGTTTGTATGATCTGCAAATATTTGTTGCGGAGTTTGGGTGTTTTCTATGTATAATATGTCTGTATTTACAAAAAAAAAATAAATATGTATTTATATCCGTTGTCTAGTGCCCAGATCACAAGCTCTGTTCGGATATTTTTATTATTTATGCCCGCCTCAGCTAACCACAGGTAGCAGAGTCGTGGACTAAAAAAATATAATTCCGGTTTTCTTATAATTTTTCGTGTCGTGATGATAGCAAACACAAATTAAAAACAAGAATTATCCAATTTAGTGCAGTCGATTGGAAGCTATGCGCTTAAATACATTTAAATGTTTAATTTTCATTTATTTAGATAAAAATTCATGTACCGACCGAAGGGAAAATTTACACTACTCATGTAATGGGTTTTGACAGTAATCTTTATAAAGTTTAGATAACAGATAAGCGCTTATTAACTTGTATAAAAGTCATTTGTACCCAGAAAACATCTGACTAAATGGGCGCTTAGCACATTGTCTCACAATGTGTTTTTTTTTTCTTTAAAAAAACTACACCCTCATTAAGAATATACATCCTGTGTCGCGTGGACTTTACACAAACAAACATGAAACGGAAAGAAAGAACACCTACAATCAGAACTTCGTGGGTTGGGCTGCATTGTTCGATCGACTGCACCAAATTGGATAATTCTTTTTTCATGTGTTTGTTAGTGCCAGGACAAGATTTGTACAGAAAAAAAACGGCGGTGTTATATTTAACACAAGGCGTTAAGAGGGGCTTACTAAAATAAGATTTTCGATAATTCTGGAAAATTTCACGAAAATGAATATGGCGGTACAAAGTTCACCGGGTCAGCTAGTTATTAATAAATATCTGTTTGAAAAAGTATCGCGGATACCAATGCGCCTTTATCTTAAGGAAGTATTAAAAAAACCTATTTACTATCAAATCAACAAAATAACAAAAACCTGTTTAACTGTGGGCTGCATAAACAAAATACAACCGAATTAAGTTCCTTATCCTTTTAATACAAAAATTTAGGACTTTGTAGTAAAAAATAAGTATGTAAAATTTTGAAAAATAAGTAATGGAGGATAACGAAGCACCAGGAACATGATTCTTAGTAGCTCCTGGATGTACATCGCTTTAGGCTTTGTTTCTTTTATCTAATATAACTTTTTATTTGTCAACCGATTACAATCAAGCAAACACTAAATATTTTGTGAAGTTACAATACATAATAGAAAACCGCATCCAAATAGGTTATGCCGCTTCTTAGATTAGGGCGCGTACACAGAAAAACAGACATTAACTCTAAAAACTGTTGTTTAGAGTTACGTATTACGTTAATAAAGACGCCCTGCGTTAGTTTTTTCAATTTTTTAATGTACAGAACTTTTAGAATTTTATTGAATGTATAGTTACTTCAAAATAAGAAAATGCAATTTCTTCCTTTTACTTTCTTTCTCATAAAATCTGTAAAAAGATCTTTTTTATGGAATAATTATATGTAAGTTATATATTATACGTTTATATGTCATATGGGGGAAGGGATTGGTTTAGGGGCCACCGGAGTCCTCACTCACTCGGCGAAACACCGACCGAGGCTGTGATTCTCACAGCTCTCCCACGACACAGTACTTACTTATTTCATTATACTTATACTTATTTCAGTCAGTAGCAGCTCTACCTTTGTCACGCAACCCCGTAATCACAAATCTCTTTTAATCTGATTAGCCGTGGTGTAGTGACCGTTTTCTTTCAGACGTAAGTTATGTAGCGCCTTCCTTTGTCTATTTATTTCCTTGCAACTTAATGGAACTCTACAGTTTGTTGAACTCGTAATCAATAAAGTTTCTACAATTTTTTATTACTTATAGGTTTTTAGTTTTGCTGTTTAACAACCCGCAAATATTATCTATACGTCTTTTACGAACCAAAGAGCAACACGAGTCACCGAGTAGCCATAGCCTCTTTTTTGGTACTACAGTCTGCCATTTTCGGGGATCACACAATATTCAGAATTTCTCGCTCACAAATAAATTGTGTGTCAAAACAGTGCAACGCTTAGTCCCATTTGGGCTTATACTTTAAGATAGGGGTGTTTGTTACTTCAGAACTTTCGACTGGGTGAACCGATTTTGATGGTTCTTTCTTTTATCTATATGCGTGCCATTTTGATTTGCTCCAATTTTAGAAGACGTTTTTTTTAATGGCAAATTTTTTGTTATTAATAAGGTACGAGAATAAGGCGATACGAAAATACCTACTTTATGGTATAATGTCGAATCTAGCTCTTTCTGTCTGTTACAGTTTCGTACCTGAATAATTTTATGAAATTTAGCATGGAGATAGTTAGATTGATGAGGAAGGATTTCTGTGAAAAAGTGCAAGTGAACAAAACTACCAACTTCCATCTCTAGCAACAATAAAATAATCTAAACGTCAAACACTTTAAAGGTATTTGGTAAAGGTTACTCAAAAATTCTCTAAGAATAAAATTTCCGAAACATTCCTTTTATGTAGTAGTCGGTAAATAGTATATAGTTACATAGGTTTAAAGTTTTTATTCGCTCCGATTGTTTAATTACAGAGAAGAAGCCACTAATTGTGCTGTGTTAGTTCGAAGTCCATTAGGGCGAGAAACAAAAGGAGATATGGCGAAATTAGTATAGAGAATAGTAACAGTGGAAATCAAATAAATAAATAAATATAAATATTTTCAACATCTAACACACAACGCCATCTAGTCCCAAACTAAGCAGAGCTTGTATTATGGGTACTAGACAATTGATATAATACTTATATACTTTTTTTTGTGAATACATACATATCATACATAGAAATAATAGGTCTTTGAATATGTCACTGCAGTTATATAGACTATTTGACTACCTATATGTTAACTGGCTTTTGCTTGCGGTACCGCCCGCATATATGTCGGTTATCGCAACAAAAAGTAGCCTATTATAGGTCTAATCTGTCTCTATACCGAAATTCATCCAAATCGATTGAACGGTTTAGCCGTGAAAGCATAACAGGCAGGTAGAGTCACTTTTGAATTTATAGTATAATTTTGGATATAAATGAGTAAATGATTCGAACATCTAAAACACAACGCTAAAAGCTAAGCAGAGTATTTGTATTATGGGTACTAAACGACTGATATAAATACATATTTACTTTTTTTGTAAATACATACATATTATACTTATAATATTTTCACATCATACAAATACTTGTTCCGACCTAGAAATCGAACACGAGACCTCAAGCACAGCAATCGCTTACGCTACCACTGCGTTACATCATCTTCAAGCCTTTATTATTTCCAAGATTTGGGGGCTGCTACTAGTTCAACCTGTTTTACCTGAATATCAGTTTTTACACGGAGCGACTGGCATCGGACCTCCGCAACCCTAAGGGTGAACTGGATTCGAAGGTTGAACTATTTGTCAGTATATTTGAGAGCACTGACTTCCCAATAACGATTGCCATAGATGTTCATAACAACCCGGATCGACAGCTTAAAGTGCTGTCCGAGGCACGTGCAGCTGTTAATAGTCAATATGAATTATAAAACCATCATTATCAACAGCCTTTTATGGTCTACTTCTAGGCACAAGGTTCTCCTTCGAAAAGAGGTTTTAGTCTACTAATAACGGCCAGACAGATTAGTATAAGGTTTGTGTTTAGTTTTCTCCTCTTTCTTTTTTTTCTCTTTTGTCGGACTCTTGCTAATACTACCCCTTATTCTTAATTTACACTAAACGACAATTTTAAACTAAAATCACTATACCTAAATATCCATTAATGTCGCTGCCATAGCGTAGATGAAATAAGCATATGTAACTCAAAATGACGTTCAAGGATTGGTTTGTAATTTTACCCGCCACCATCATTTTGTTACCTAAAACACATAACGTTTGCAAACTTTTTTTTACTGAATAGGCGGCAAACGAAAGACGTTTTGCCTGATGGAGAGTGATTACCGCCGCCCATGAACCCCCGCAACGCCAGAAGTCTTAATATTTCTGAAACAACTATCTCGTATATCAAACCACTATTTCTGAAGCTACAATTTACTCGAAAGCGAGCATAGGCAAATGAGTGTTATCTTCGTCAAGAATAAAATAGATATTTTTCCTCCAGGTTTTTACGTAATTATCATTACGATACAGTTCAAATACGATTTTTACATATAGCGTCTACCATCAAACTTCTACAATACAATTACTAGGCGATTTTGTAGTTTTGTGTATTTTTATAGTGCTAATGAGTTCAGTTGCTTTACGAAAAAGTTTTCAAGTCAAGATTAAGAAGAGATAGTATTCTGAATTTACATAAAAACTATTAATCGCAGTTTAAGTGACAAGTACTGTATAATTATACAGAAAACATGCTTTAGATTACCTCAAAAGGGGTATTTAATTCTAATTGGTAGCATTTTCTGTGATTAGTCTCCCTTATTTGTATACTTCCATTTTGGTCCGTCGTGTGTCAAGATTGTAGTCTAAATCTAAACCAAACTTTGAGTCTAAATCCAAATGCTTTAGTATTTCATATTTACACTACGTATGTTAGGCATTAATGGCATCCTGGTAATGTCTTGTAATGTATCATCTTTGTAACATAATTAATTTACTTTGTGCCAGAAGATCAGTGTCTGCTTATTGTTGTATTTATTTATACCAAATAAAAGTATGGTATATCAGAAATGGTTAATGCTGATTAAATTAATGACACGATTTCAATCTACCATCCGACACATATAAATTTATTCGTCTTACATTCACCTCTTCATCACAGGATAATGAACAGACAAGTCACAAATGTTGCTAAAATTAGTTACTCATTGCAATACGCATCTTATATCTTCTATATTTTTACCCGTTATTAATTTCACCATCGTCACGAGCCTTGAATAGTTCATTGCTGGATCATCATCTCCCTACCCTTTTCTCAACTTTATTTGGGATCGGTGCAATTAGTTTTCTTCCTCCATTCTCCTCTATCACGCGTCAGTTTACTGCTTACTCCCATCTTGGCCAAAAAGAGACGATATCCCCTTTTACGCAGTCCATCCATTTTTTCTTTGGTCGTCCTCTACTCTTATATCCGTCAGTTTCCATACTTTCTTAACTACATTTTGCTCATCTCCACGCATCACATGTCCATACCAGGTTCATCTGTTGCTTCTCAACTTTTCATCCACTGGTGCTACTTTCAGACTTCCTCTGATGTAGTCATTCTTCACAATGGATAAGCCATTCTAGTCACACCACACATGGGGAGGGGGTGGGGTATGAAAATCCGGTATCCGGTATCCGGAAACACAGCGCAAGCGCTGTTTCACACCAGTTTTCTGTGAGGCCATGGTATCACTTCAGTCGCGCCGGCCCATTCATGTCGAAGCGTGGCTCTCCCACGGTAAGGTTATAATATTTATAGCCAGTTTCCCTACTCTTTACAATTTTATTGCTTGGCGTTGTTTGTTCTCCTGCGTATTCAGTCTCTTCTTTCTTAACCCGTCACCAGACGGACACTTAATTATACTTAAACCTTATACATACCTGCTATTTGTGGAATTGACTGACGTATTAGACCGACTCCGACGGTTGCAGATTGAATCTCCACAGTTGACGACGCCGCCTTTGGTAGTGATGCTGAATGTCCTCAGCCGATACAGATCGTCTGATACCCGAGGGTTGTACGGCTTCTCCGGAAGTGAACAAACGCGAGGCCGAGAGTGTTCTACAACTGTTGAAGAAAGAAATATTGGTTAATAAATCTTTAATTACTCACTATAGATTTCTTTTTTCTGTATGAACCTTCCAAAGTAACTACTGTGTCTGATAGAAAGCATGACCAGAATCCAAAAGTGGTGGTTACATTCGTTGCGACNATTGCGACACTAAAATAATGCAGCACAGTGATCCACACTTTGGCTACCTATTGAACGCTTTATTGTTATTAAACTAACATAAATCCAAAGGTTGTCTGGTGCTCTTAGGTTTTGTTAATATTGTTTAGTAGTTGTCTCTTTGTCCATAAAATGAAAAGGGCCAATTTTTCAGCTCATAACTTCCTATTCCTGGGGTCGGGTCTTCTCTCAGGAGAGGGTTAAGACGTTTCTATAATTTCACTAGATCTAAAAAAAAACTTGGAAAACGTGACTTAATTAAAAACGGCTTTTATAGCCTTAAGGCATCATCACCGTTATAGACATTCATCAACAAACTATGATGTCCCACTGCTGGGCTCGGAGTCTCCTCTCGGGAGAGTGCGGATTGGGGACTGGCAAGACTACGTTGTGGCTACGTGTAACCTCGCCGTTGGATATTTTTAAGCCGCCCAAAGGTCTCCAACTAAACTTCACGACTGCTATCCTATGATAACAACTGGGACCGACTGCTTAACGTGACCTCCAAATAGTGATACACAAATGCATTTTGTAGGAAAATAGCTCCCGGTAATTTATATTTAAAACGAAATGATTAAGAAAATAAAATGGGCTTTCACTTTGTACATTATTTATGTTAATGGTGTTATGTTTTACGGCAAATTTTTTAAACATTGAATAAACACTAATTCCCTTTTGTCTAAGTAAAGCTTATTTATTTTTATAATTAACATGTTACCTCAGTAGCTGAGTAAGTAACGTGATGCATTTCCACTAATGGTTGAGAACCCACCCCATAAAGATCTATCGCTTAATTTGTATCAATTTTCTATAGATACATCATCAATAACCTATAATGTCCCACTACTGTGCTCGGGTCTCCTCTAAGGAAAGGGTTAAGGCCATAAGTCCCCACGCTGGCCAAATGCCTGTTGGGGACTGATAGATATAGACACAGGCCTTCATATAATTTTAAAAAGAAACAACATGAAGGCAAATCAATCTGTATTTACAACGCAATAAAAGTCTCACAATAATACTACAAAAGTAACAGAATACAAAATATATTTCAGACATCTGAAACACAATACCATGAATTCCCAAACTAAGCAAAACTCATAACTATGGGTACTAGACAATTGATACAAAATACAAATATCATATTTTTGCACACACATACAAACATTTGGTCCGGAAACTCAGAAAACGATACGAGATCTCAAGCATAGAAGTCGCACACGCTACCACTTACACCACTGTGACGGACGAATATACCTCAGTCAAATTGACTAATAAGTTACAGGTATATTTTATTATTTATTTATACCNGTTGCGACACTAAAATAATGCAGCATAGTGATCCACACTTTGGCTACCTATTGAACCCTTTATTGTTATTAAACTAACATAAATCCAAAGGTTGTCTGGTGCTCTTAGGTTTTGTTAATATTGTTTAGTAGTTGTCTCTTTGTCCATAAAATGAAAAGGGCCAATTTTTCAGCTCATAACGTCCTATTCCTGGGCTCGGGTCTCCTCTCAGGAGAGGGTTAAGACCATACGTTTCTATAATTTCACTAGATCTAAAAAAAAAAACTTGGAAAACGTGACTTCATTAAAAACGGTTTTTATAGCCTTAAGGCATCATCACCGTTATAGACATTCATCAACAAACCAAGATGTCCCACTGCTGGGCTCGGAGTCTCCTCTCGGGAGAGTGCGGGTTTGGGACTGGCAAGACTACGTTGTGGCTACGTATAATCTTGCCGTTGGATGTTTTTAAGCCGCCCAAAGACCTCCAACTAAGCTTCACGACTGTTATCCTTTGATGACTACTGGGATCGACTGCTTAACATGACCTTCGAATAGTGATACACAAATGCAATTTGTAGGAAAATAGCTGCCGGTAATTTATATTTAAAACGAAATAATTAAGAAAATAAAATGGGCTTTCACTTTGTACATTATTTATGTTAATGGTGTTATGTTTCACGGCAAATTTTTTAAACATTGAATAAACACTAATTCCCTTTTGTCTAAGTAAAGCTTATTTATTTTTATAATTAACATGTTACCTCAGTAGCTGAGTAAGTAACGTGATGCTTTTCCAGTAATGGTTGAGAACCCACCCCATAAAGATCTATCGCCTAATTTGTATCAATTTTCTATAGATACATCATCAACAGCCTATAATGTCCCACTGCTGGGCTCAGGTCTCCTCTAAGGAAAGGGTTAAGGCCATAAGTCCCCACGCTGGCCAAGTGCGGATTGGGGACTGATAGATATAGACACATACCTTCATAAAATTTTAAAAAGAAACAACGTGAAGGCATATCAATCCGTATTTATAACGCAATAAAGGTCTCACAATAATACTACAAAAGTAACAAAATAAAAATTATATTTCAGACATCTGAAACACAACACCATCAAGTCCCAAACTAAGCAGAGCTCGTACTATGGGTACTAGACAACTGATACAAAATACAAATATCCTTTCTTTATTTTTTTTACAAACATTTGGTCCGAAACGAGAATCGAACACGAGACCTCAAGCATAGAAGTCGCACACGCTACCACTTACACCACTGTGACGGACGAATACACCTCAGTCAAATTGACTAATAAGTTACAGGTATATACCTATTAAAAATAGCTATAAACATTCAAAATACATCTAAATAAAAACGAAATACCAAAATTCCCTCTCAAAAGCTGTGTGTCAAGAACCTTATAACTTCTACATATTAATAAAAGTCAGACTGCTTTAAAATAATTTTCACATTTTGCTCAACTTTAAAACCACGACGTAATTCTAACTACATCAAAACAGTATTCATAAACCACAACTGGAATTAACCAAATGCTCAAGAATATTGCTTCTTCTTACATAATATACTTCAGAAGTAAGTTAGCCATATAAATTCAGTTACCGCACATAATTATTTTCAGTACTTTGCATACGGGTTTATATATACTGTTAGTAAACTTGCGCTGTACGTAATTTAGTTAATTTTATGTATGTCTTGAAAGAAAGTTGATAACGTATTATGCGTAAATATGATGTTTCGAATTGATTTATTAGGGGAGGGTAAGACAGCATTTGATTTATTAGGGCTATGAATTAAGTTGTTACATATTTAAATATATATAAGTAGGTATATCAATAGTTAGGTTACCATGGTACATACTCTGCTTAGTATGCGATTAGTCGGCCATGTGTAAAATTTTTGATATTATATTAATTTCAGTTTCTGCAAATATTTTTAAAGTGTACTTCTTTTGGCGCGTTAGGGAAAAAATATGAGAGTATTTTTTTACGATGCGCGCACAGTTAACTATAGTCAACATTATTGTTTTTCAAATTTTTATCTTGTTACACCAAAGAAGTATACACGCACACTTTTTTAAATCTAGACTAGAGAACTAGATTTCTTTTCAATATTAAAATATATCTATAGGTATTTTGGCATCCTCGGTATTGTTAAAATTCGATAGTAAAGTGAAGTCCATAATTATGAACATGTTTAATATTCGCCGTGGTTTACGGATCAGGATATGTTAGGAACTATTGTGATTATAGGTAAATAGACGTCAAAAAGTTTGAAAAGGTCGCCCAAGGGAATAAAGAGAGAAGAGAGTTCACTATACTGTTAAACACTTTTCTAATATTGTAAGGTGGTCGAGTATTTCCGTACGGAAAAACCCAAAACAATTTAATTTGTTTACTTTGTGCGGTTGTGGTTGAAGTCAACGAACTTTTAAGTTATACAAATTTATGTTCAATATTGTGCAAAATCGTTAGAATCGAATCTCATATTTCAAGAGAATGTTGGACGTCGAAATAACAAAACATTCGTGTATTGAGTTTTCTTCTGAACTAACTCTAGCATGTCGTGTGCGAAAATTGTTTCGTGACTTCTTATTTTACTTTATTCCATGCATGAATAGTTCTTTAAATCTCAAAGCCCGGCTTCATAGAAATTCAGTTAATTAAATTAGGAAGTTCACCCGTGTTCGGTAGCACGAAACCAGTTAACAAACTTTTATATTATGTGCCTATTACATGTGGTTTTACTTGCGTTATATTTGACGAAAATGTGAGTATATCTCTACTCTAACGAATGTTTTATAGTACAGGAGGACTAAAAACTAGATGGTCACGTGAAAGTTAAAGTATGTGACCTTTACAAGGTAACACATTAGCTAAAAGTTACAGAAATTAGGGTTGCGGTAAACTCACTCGCTTAGTAAATTAAAATGTTATTATTAGCAATAAAAATATACGTCAACATCGGTTTTCTATAAGGCATGGTATCAGATAGGTAGAGCCGACTCTTTTTTATTTAAAATAGATGTGACCTTTTTTCTTATTTCTTTAAAAAGAAAACTCTCGCATTAGAATATATGAGGAGGAGCAGGACGAAACGGACACGAAAACACCCAGACTCAGAACAATAATTTGTAGACTAAACAAAGTGTTTATCCCACATGCGGTTCGAACAGACAAAACTTAGCACAGTACAAAAAATCGTCGTGAAATTTTAAACCACTACGCCATTTATTCCATCTCATTTATAGGTTTTATATTAACTCATCAAATTTATCATAAGATATCAAATTTATTTACATATTAAAAACCGATTTACTCTCGTGTGTATTTCTTATACGCCCGGCTAGTTTCGGGCCTAACGAAGGACCTTCGTCAAGAGCTGAAGCGCTACCCTACACATCATTTAGACAGTCCGTATATCACGTTGCATAACGTTGCTCATTAAGAAATAATCAAAATATACATGTTTTTATATGTTGTACTACACAAAATTGACGACTATTATAAAGACTGTGAAATGAACTGTCGCCTGCGGTATTCCCGGGCTAATTCTATGACTACACGGTTGGCCTAGTGGTTTCAGTGGTCGCTACAACGCTTCCTACTGCGCCAAGTGTTCAAATCCTACATGGGACAATACTTTGTGTGATCCATAAATTGTTGTTCTAAGTCTGGGTGTACTTTGTGTCCGTTTCATGTATGTTTGTAAAGATCCCCGTGACACAGGAATGTATATTCCTAATGCGGGAGTTGTCTGTTTAAAAAAGAAAGAAAAGAATTCCTTCAAGAAAAGAGTGTACTCCTTCATAAAAGGACGGTAACGAACTTGTGACGCTCTGGTGTTGCGGGTGTCGCGTATGGGCGACGGTCATCGCTTAGCCTCAGGCGATATGTTTGCTCGTTTGCCGCTATTCAATATAAAAAAAATCATTTTTTACTCTATGTCCTGACTAGACGAAAACTTTTGATAACTATTATTTAGCCNATTTAGCCTATGACACCTAAGACCATAAGTATTATGAAACTATTGACAGCTCATTCATTCAAATTGGTTCAGTAATTTAGGCGCTAAACGGGAACTTACATACAAAGAATGCCAAAACTGTAACCCTTAGTTTTTGCTTTTTTTGCGTGTAAAAGTGAATAATAATTACAATATTTATTATTCGAAGATATAACAAGGAGATTTTTTTTGATATTCTCATAATTTTATTATTACTTTTGACACCAAGCCTTTGCTTCCATAGGAAGGAAGTAAACTGCTTTACACAATTAAGAAGAAGTCTTGCGGGAAAGAACCGCGCACTATCTCTAATTACTTAACGCTCTATTGCAACTAAGTGTTATCTTTATAGTGCAAGAAACTTTAACTAGTGTTATGTCCAAGCCATTTTGTCACTTCCGCCGTTGTTCTTACGTCACAATTTGCTAAAGTGGAGATTACAAGAAGTAAGACAAGAGCCATTAACGGAGATCGTAGCGGTTGCAAATTTTGAGAGAGGTTTTGTAGTCCAACAAAGACAGTAGGTAAAAAACAAAATCTTAATTCTATAACACTAATAAATAATATGTAAAAAATCGTTGGTTGTAGCGTAATCTAAGTTGGATGGAAACACGGACCCAACGATTTTATTTTTTGTCTGATCAATGCCTTAGATTGATTAGGGAGAGGGATATGATGACTGGAACCTGGGACTGACCAAATTATTTTTTAGCTGTTAGTACATTATTTTCAATAAAACCATTTCAATATTTTTTTTACATAATTTTTATTTTCATGTTTTTAATTTCTTGACATACTATGTTATTGTCTTTCTTTTAAGTTCATCAAGTCCTTTTACTTGATACTCATATTGTGGTAGTGAAATTGTATGAATCACCATTTTGTAGCGGCGGCCATCTTGGATTTTTTTTTCATAGCGAGCTATGTTCTTCTTGTCAAGCCCTTTAATTTTATACCCATATAGTAGAAATCGTGACATGAAAGGCAAGGCGCTCATAGCCCAGTTGCACTCGGTGATTAGAAACAATCATCGAGGGTAAGCAACGATGGCGCGGTCAGTACCTGGATGGGTGACCGCTGGTGGCATGTTACCATGAGCGTCTCCGTGATTCGGAGGTCACGTTAAGCAGTCGGTCCCGGTTGTTATCATACGATAACAGTCGTGAAGCTTAGTTGGAGGCCTTCGGGCGGCTTAAAAACATCCAACGGCAAGATTTACGTAGCCACAACGTATTCTTGCCAGTCCCCAACCCGCACTTGGCCAGCGTGGGGACGTATGGCCTTAACCCTCTTCTGAGAGGAGACCCGAGCCCAGCAGTGGGACATTATGGGTTGTTGTTTGTTTTGTTTGTTTGTTTCGTGACATGAAATGTGTAAACCGATATTTTGTAGCGGCGGCCATCTTGTACTTACAATGAAACAGAATTTATTAAATTATATTGTCAGAAGAAGGTATTGTGAGTACCAATTTCAGATCAATGCATCAAGAGGAAGAGGGACAAACTTCAATTACTAGAAGACCCAAATAAACTGTTAAAGCAAAATAAAACCGTTTATGAGTGTTATCAAAACAATCGATCGATCGTCGATCGAAGGCATTAATCGATGGTAGAATGGATTAGTCGCCGCCATCGATCAATACTTTCTACCAGACCAATCTATCGATAGTCGATCGATAATCAATCGAAGGTAGAATGAATTACTCGACATCGATCGAACTGTTTGATTAGCTAAGAAACTGATGGAATATAGCCGAGGTTCACCGATCAACATCGAATGACTGTCGAACGATTGGTTAGTCAGACGGTATACGTCGATCAATTAAAGCTACCAGACCTACCGATCAACGTCGACCGATGGAATCGATCGATTGGTTAGGTCAACGATATTCGTCGATCAATTAAAGCTATCAGTCCACTCTGTCTACTTTGATCGACTTTGATCGATGCCGTCGATCGACGATCGATCGATTAGTCTGATAACACTCTAAAAATATTCATGTAATAAGCATGATTGTTTGCTCTTTTTCTGGGTGTAATGTATTTATTTTACCTGATAGATGACGCTTTGCTTAGTATTTTTTGATTAATTTGCTAAAAGTGAATCCTAACTAGATCGATTGATAGCCCCGGAAGCTCTCTGCATACTGAATTCCATGAATTCCATTTATATACATATATAAATAAAAAAATAAATAAAATATAGTTTATTGACCAATACAAAATGTTAACAAACTGACAAATTTTAAGAGACCAGTCTAAGCCTGTTCACAATGTATACCTACACCGTTCTACACTTCTATTACTAACCTAATGATATAACCGTTTACATATAAAAGATTGAAAGAATTTACTTTAAGAATTACTTACCAAACAAAAATATTAAAATACATGGTTTATCCAGTCTCTCAATTTGTTGGTGCTGAATATTTACAGCGAACACTATAACCACTATGCTAGCATACACCATCAACATAGATACAAATCGATATCATTATACTATACCAGCATTGCTCCTTTGAAGGTATTAGATTAGGTATGTTTTCATAAATATTTAAATATATTTATCAGCAGTCTGTATAGCATATCATAACCTGCCTGTTTGGGATTATAATGACAATGTAAAAGATTTAAGAAATTCTTATTGCTATTATACCTACGTATCAGGAGCCTGTATAGCAGAGATAATAACATCTGGAATAGAAAATTAGCTCCAGTAAAAATGTAAAGAAAATAGATTGGAATTATTTTTTCACTGAGCAGAAAAGATAAAATATTGTTCCCGTTATTCTTGTTGTTTTATTATTGTGTTTAAATTTCAACCAGAATTTCGCTTAAAAATATATGTTTTCTTTCGTCAAGTATGGATCAAGATATTGTCGAGTGATGAAATAAAATTTTTAGGAAATTCAGTAGCGTAGGTCCTCGAAAAGCTCTACCTGCCCAAACCAAAGTGCTAGTTTTCGCATCGATTTTCTTTCTACAAATATGTTCAACACTAAAGTAAAGTTAAAACTTACATAATTATCTAGATCGAATGTGGAAAATAGCTAACATGTACGTATTTCATTACGCTGTAATTGCCTACCTGAACACGAGTCAAAACAAAAAAAATATTAATATATTTACCTCATATAATACAATTAATGTATTTAATTATAACCGTAGAAAGTACTCGCTTTTGTGTTTTCACCGTTGTAATTATTACGCTTACGACAAGAGTTACAAATTGCCTCAATTATTGTACACACGCAATAAAAAAGAAAAAATGTGTATACTCGTATAGTTAGAGACATATAATGCTAATTTACAGTCCCCTGTAGAATTGTGGTTACTTCGAACAAAACAGAATAGCTAAAATATTTTTAACGAGTACTATATTTTTCATGTCTTGACGGATTAGTTATCACCCCTATAGCCGATTAAGCACAGACTTACATTAGTACTGCGAAAAGAAGAAAATTTGGCACTAACTCAGTATCAACCCGTCTGGGCAAAGTATTACGGTACGGTCAGTGTCCAGCAGTGGACTTTTGATAGTTAGAAAATTATAAATGAATGAAAAACTATAAATTATTAACAAATACACAAATCCGGATGGAGCTATTTCTCTGTCTACATGCTTGAGGCTGAAGATTAGAATGTCGTGTGTGATATGTGTTAGATTTGTCAATAAATCTAAATAACATTGCAGGCAAAGTATTTGCTACTAGAATCAGATACAAATATCAAGGCACTGGTGGCCAGCCAATATCAAAATGTATAAAGACAAGACAAGATGTCTATCCACCTATCCACCCGAAAATAATTCGCTTATATATCAGTCCTTTGATCCAAAACTTTACTCAGAGCTCTGAAATGTGTGTGTCGAGATTTTATATGACTAATTTTACCATACCTTTGAAAGTTTTGAGATGTATACATATACATGTTACGTGCATCATATTTTAACTTTTCTCTAACGAAACTATAACTACAAAAACATTTATCAAAAAGTCAAGTACACTTTTGACAATAATACTGAAAACACAATTGTAACTTTTGCACAGCCACGAACTCACTTTGACTTGAATAATTCCCTTATTCAAAATTTAGTTACCGTTGTCATTTACAGACGATCTACCTGTTGAGAATATTTTATAATTTTTACCGAGTTCTAAAATAGGACAAGGTAACGATAAAATTGTGTATAAGTGTATGAGATTTTGCCTAATTTTTCTTTAACCCAACGAAAACAAACGACATTAAGATTACTCGTTACAAGATAAAACAAAACAGGCGGTGAAGCAAAGTACATGGTTGATGGAGGAAGTTAAAGAATTCCTATGAACTTCTATATAATGTTTATGCGCCAGTGAAATAAATTAAATTAAAGCATCCTATCCTCCGGCACTTTGACTTACGGACAGCATTTGCAACTTAATGCGGAACAAGGATCGCGCTTTTCGACGTTTCGACGACGCTTGTTATCACATGCACATGAACAAATAAATTACTCACTGGTATTATTCATGCTATCTTTAGTACCAACATTAAAACTACTTTCACAGAGTGACATTATTATATATTGTTACGTTCAAACTCACGCTCACGTGTATACATTTAGTGTCGTAATAGTGTAACCCGTCTGTGTGCGTATACCATGTGTTTGTGTTATTAGTGATTTTTCGAAGTAACTCAATAGATGTCGCTGCATCTTAAAGCTGTAACGCGCTATAGTTAAAAACAATATTGATCATGTAAGGTTTTGTTGTTATTTGAATAAATTGCTTACGTTCTGACTTCTTGGTGTTATTACAATGCAATTCGAATGGTGCAATACCACCATGAGAGAAGGTAACGCTTGCGTATGGCTACCACTTACCGTGGTGCATTGTGGTCCACTAGTATACGTAACTAGTTTATTATTTGCAGAGTATTTAAAAAAAGCGCAGGAATTACAGGCGGAAAATATGTATGATCTAAAATAAGATTATTTATTGATGATCTAAAAATATTTTAGCAGTCAAACTTAATAAGCCGTTACAATGTGCAAATGTAATGTCTTAACGCAGCTTAAGTAAAATAATATAAAAGCCTCTGCCTTGAGCTTGTTAACATTAAGAGCATATCTCAAAGAGGATAAAAATAGTATAAACAGAGGCGTAATGTACCCGCATTAAGACATATTTTGGTTCAATATTATGAACATTAAGTTCGTTTTATGCAATGTATTTGCAAGAAACAAAAATAAGTTAATAAAAAAGATTTTCACACAAAGATGGTGCAGACTTAGCAGTAGATAAATTGAATGAAAAAATACATGGTACTGTTAAGTAAAAGGTATGTGTGGTTACGAAACTTGATTCATAATTTGTCAGTAGTTATTGATAGTCTTTGGGTTGTCTTGATGTGGAATTGAATTATAATGACAAACTTCAAACTTTATTTATTGCGAACATGGGCAATGAAAATTTCCAGCATGCAAAAAAAATTTGTTAGTATAAGTGTCATATATATATATATAATTTCATGTCACTAACAGTTCCAAAAAGAAAGTATTATAGTACTACACTCAGTTAGGACTTACAAACAGATTAACACTTTTTCAATGGTTATATTGCATTTCGTCGAGTGAGTGAGGTTAAAAAAGACCCAACGATCTTAGCTTTGGGATGGGGTACACTTTTTTTGGTGCATTTGCAAACTCTCGAAAAATATTTTATTCCATATTACACTATTATAATTAACATAATGGCTGAATAGACGCTTCTCATGAGGTTGGTTAATTAGCTTTGCAGTCACCGCAGTGTGTTATGTGTTAATTTGAACCAGAGTATTAACACCAACTGAGGGTTTGGCTATAGCAATTAAGTTATTAAGCGCACTTTGATGTATCGTGTCAAAGGAATTTGGTCCTTTAAACAACCTAGATAAAGGTTGTTATTTCTATAACGGATTAGCTTTTAAGACTTTAACTTTACATAAATTACTGAAATTATGATGATTTAGCCTTTTGGTATTTATTGCGTTATCTTAAAAGAGTTATGACTGAACTGATTTTGTACTAACAAAAGAGTTATTTAAAAAAATATATCGAATTTACATTAATTTTAAATGATTTAAAATTAGTCAGAACCCATCCGATGAAATCCCGATGAAATAAAAGCTATTTTCAAATTGAACGTTTACAAGAATAATTTACTAGTACTAGTACTGAGAACAATAATAAAAGCTATTTTCAAATCCCTTCTATTTTGAGATGGTACAACGTGTGGTTAGCTGATCCGATTTCAACACCACTTCTACACAGATACTTCAACGAGGTCAAAGTTTGAAGGAGGTTTTCATTTTCGCAGAAAAAAAACATCCCTTTCAAGCAACCCACGAGAGCCAACTATCCTGGTCTTGAGCAGTTCTTTAAACTATACATATACAAACATACTTCGACTTATCGCTGAGAGACCAAGATATATTAAAAGAGAGAAATTTTATGTGGTAATAGTTTAAGAATACCGGGTGTCACCGGGTATATTCCATGGGTGACAAGGTCAAGGTCAAGAAGTGACTAACGACAACATTATTTCAAAGGAAAATGAAACTTGAAATAAACCCTATAGCTAGTCCCGTCTGACTAGTGTGATATACTAATCCTGTCTAAGAAAAGGCATTTGTCAAGGTTTGACTGTTAAAGGTTATTGTTTTTACACGGTTTTTATTAGCTTCACCTACTCTTTTGGACTTGATTTTGACCCACTTCTAACCATCAGATTTCATTTAAACTTAGCAAACTTATCGAGAACAGATAATAATTTGAAAAAAAAATTAAAAAACAAAACGGAAAATTATTTTTAACTTAAAAAAGCGTGGGTTTCTTTTTGGAAATATGTCAATAACCACCCAACTCTTTTTGAAATTGAAATTATTTACAACTTTTCTAATTTGTTTATTTATAAAAGGGTGTTTTTTTAAAAAGTATTACGTTGTTTGTGATAATTATTACTTCATAACAGATCTTTAACGCCCGCTCCAGGAAATAATATTTCGTATAAAAGAAATATTGAGGTAAACTAACACAATCTATTTTCTACATTCTTAAGTAAGCCCTACATGTGCTCATTAGGAGGGCATAAATAAAATAAATATTGTTTATCTTCATATAGTATTACGTTGTTTGGGTTATCCTACGCCATGAAGGTCTTGGAAATGTTAGATATCATAATGTTCTTCGTAAACAACCAGTAATATTATATTTCAGGGAAGAATAAGTAAGAAATCTAGTACATTCTAAGATAACCTTATATAATAATTGTAGTAGAAACTTTGTGGAAATTTTTCACAAGTTATTTAATGACAATTAAAACTTGAGACCCTAACATACATTAGTTATTGACTAGTGAGTAAACCTGATTTTTTAAGAGTTCATGAATTACAATCGAAGGCAAACAATTGTGTGATTGGTGGTATTATGTGCAGTGTGGGGCGCTTATGTAAATTTTAATTTAAGCCAAACATTTTTATTCTCTGTAGAATAAAGTAGACCTACTGAAACATCGTCTAGAGTTAATTATTACTATTGTAATGTTCTGTATTCTAATTACCAGCTACTTTTAAATCAATAATATACCAAGAGAAACTTAGAGAACGAAGTTGTAAATAATTAAAAGTCCATTGATATGATTTATGTAATGAGTTAGATAGATAGATAGATAACTCTTTATTTATACACCGTATTACAGTTTTACAAGAGAGTACAGAAAACGATAAATATATATTGTACAAAAGGCGGCCTTAATGCCGAAAGCAATATCTTCCAGGCAACCTTAGGATGGATCAAAATGTATTGGAGAGACAGTAGCAGTTGACGGTACCATGAGTTTAAAAATTTTAGAATTCTAATAAATATATATAATTGGAGTTCATCATATAACTATGATAAAATTTAACTGCCTAAGATATTTTAAAAGCTAAAACAGCAATATAGTTGTTAAATCCTATTCCAACTCAACATGCATTGTTTTCAATTAAAGAAATCCTCTTTTGTTTAGAAAAACCGGCTAAGTGCGAGTCCGACTAGCGCATCGAGGGTTTCATATAAACTTATAGGTATATTTACTGGTGTAACTAAAAATTTATGTTTTCGCAATTTTTCCTTTATCTGTGCTATAAGACATTTCTTTGTACCAAATTTCAAGGTTCTGAGTTCACGGGAAGTAACTTGTAGGTTTTGATTCCCTTGAGAGTGTTGAAAATATTCTGCATAAATGGCTGTATCTTATGATTGCATTGGCTTAGAAGTTTGAAGATTTGAGTATTTGATATGAATTTCAGCGTGATACCTCGCTCCACGCGTTCCTGATAAAAAGATTATTGACTGACAGATAGACAGACAACAAAGTGATCCTTTAAGGGCTCCGTTTTTTTTTTCATTCTAGTACGGAAACCCAAAAACTGTAGCAAAACGTACCTGTCATGTCAACGGTGATATAGTTTCGTTTTAACCGCCTATTGATGTTACAACTTTAAACAAGGGTTATTTAAATCTTTAAATAAAACAAGTGATTTAAAAAGTATTTTTTTAAATACAAGCTTTTATTACTTTTTAAAAAAAAATAACTTAAAGTCTTTTCATTTGATACCTAAACTAGGTGGGTTATTCAAAAATATATACGCCGAAATTTCGTTACGGCGGCCATTTTGGATTGATAATAATACCAATTATATATAATTGCATTGTCATTAGAACTGAAGGTATATTTCAAATTTCAGCTCAATCGTAAATCGGAAAGTGGATCAAATTTAACTTGCAAGAATTGATTACAGACCTACATCGCGACAGGTAAAACTAAAATAAAAGCTTATAAAATGAGACAGACTGATAATCGTGTCTGTTCTTTTTCACTGTCATCAGTTTCAAAATTAGAATAAACATTGGCGTAGTTTCTCTATCTGGTTAATTTTATCCGCAAATGAAATAGTAGTTATATGATATTCCATCGCTATTCAATATATTTATATTGAATAGCAATGGAGGCAATGGAGTAACAATAAACACTACTAACTTGCAATTAATAAGTACTTCTAATACATTTCCATTTCATGCGGCCTCTCTTCTCCTCATAGTGCTAGCAGAAGGTATAGTGCCATATGTCCAAAAACATCTATCTATAAAAATCTACTGCTGGAGATAAGAATTCCCTAACCTTCACCACAACAACCGTTCCTCTGCAGCCTGCATCCAGCGGTTTGTCTCGCCGGGTCGTTGGACGTGCTCGCCACTTCAGAATTTTTGGCCCTATCCGCCGTTTTATCTACGAATAATGTACCCACTGTTTCTTAAGTCTAGTAATCCTTCGAGAAATATCGGTGACTTGGTTTTAATTTCACTTTTTATTCATTATTGCACAAAACAAGTTTTGTCATCACATAACTTCAAAACAAGCAAATAAAAAAAAATTGTTTGTTTGTCAAAATAAAAGTTGAAGAAGTCACAAAGCCTACAAAGTTAAATGATTGGAAAACTTTAGATTTCAAGTATCCAATGTTTTACAATTTTAAAGGACTGCTCAATGAATTTTCAAATGGGTTTCAAAAGTTCTCGCCTCACTCAAGACTCCCTGTCCATTTATTTCTAAACTTTAATTTCTAACTTAATTTATTACACAATTAAAAGAGGTATATTGCAATTTGATTGTATTTTGGCTTTATGATGAGCCGACGCCTACATTTCATTGGAATTAATAATACTTTTAAACTTTTGATAGCCGATTTTATTTCAGTTTCGTAACTATACGTCGGTTAGATGGTAGATTTGGTTCTGTTGCCTTTGGGGAAGTGCGCATATAAAAGAAAAATAATTTATGAAAGTAAATTAATTCCCTTTTAGTTAAAAAATCAAGAATTCAAGTAATTTAATTGAAACGAATGATCCTTAAAGTAGTCACATCATAATTTTAGGATGTTATTATGACCATCTGTTGGTAAATCGATATCGATATGAGCATCGACAACAACACAATGCCGTTCTTTATGTAGTTTATACTCTCGATTATCGGCACTTGATGAAACTTATTGCAATACATTCTAGAATTAAGCTCACTTACACATATTCCACTTCTTTATTTATTTATTTTTACACCTGACCGGTTTCGCCTTGTGGCATTATCAAAGGTTATATAAAATAAAATATTCACATCCAAAACCCAACAATTGCGGGTACATAGAAATATCTGTATGTCCGTGTAAACAATGCTGTTCCTGTCTCCTAACTCACTACCATCAAATGCAAGGAAACATATAAGCATATCATATAAAACACAGCCATTGTTCTGAACACAATCAGAACCCAAAACCATGTCCTTTTTTTGTCTTATTTACTCGTTTAATACCTGTACCATAAAAAATGTGGTAAAATATATACTGTCTATATTTTTGAGCTGAGGTAAAATATGTTATTATATTATGTTAAGTAATCTTTCACCTTTCATTGACAACAGGTGTTCGGATTATTACGTCACCAAAATACTCTGTATATATCACGCCGAGTAACATAAGCCTATTGAATAATTTTATCTGTTTTGATAAGAAAATCTTAGTTTTATCTCGTATATAGCGTATATTCATTTATTATTCATCTAGTTCATGGACGCTTCGAATACTATGACAGTAACATAAATAATTCGTCACTGAAAGTAAATGTAAGACAATCATTGCTACCCATGCATTATTGCTTGAAACATAGCATCAGCTCAAGATAAGACTAAAGCTAAAAATACTTCATCGTAGATAACACGTCCCTAATGGATGAAATTGCATTATAAGTAAGTGTAAATCAATGCCCACCTACGTCAACTGACATAACGTGATACGCCCGATAACTCTTAATCAAAACCGAAAGATTTACTCACCTGGCAATTCCAGAAAGTTGGATGTTCTCCTCTGTCGACCTCGCATGGTATTTTGAAAGTTTAACGGCCCAATATCTTCAACAGAATCGCAATTCGACATCGTAGACTCCCTGGAACCACGCCTGCTGGCTAAATACGCCAGGCCACCTTTCATGGACCCTCTGCGCATAGGAGAACATGGTCTGCTCACACTTGTGGAACGCGTTACTGGTGTATCATCAGTCATATCCGTCAAATCTGATGTAGACTTTCTACATATTTTTGAGGATGTTGTAGTTGCCTCATCGTCTGCATCGTGGAGTATCGCTGAAGGAGTCCCCAGCATTACATCTGTAGAATCATCAGTGTGGCTCGACACTATGCTTGGCGATGTCACCAGGCGTGGTGAACTCACTGTGGAAGTAGAACCGTATAGTTTTCTTGTGCGATTAGGAGAAACATAGCCTGGATTTGTATGAATGTGCACTGGAGGTGGCTTGGGCGACCTGGATTTTTCCCTGCGGCTGTGCTTCAGTGAGGTTGTGTAGTGCAAACCACGAGCTCGGTCAAAACAAGGGCTGGATCGTCCTGATGGTGATTTTTGAGGAAAATTAAAATGTCTTGGACTAATTGGACTGCGATGTCCATGGGCAATAGGAGATTTTGGTGGTTGGTTATGCTTGTCATAGCTGCAACCAGACTGAGGGGTGTAATAACCTGAGGAAGAAGTACTGGAAGCTATAGAAGGACTTTTATGGGGAAATACGAAGTGACTTGGGCTTTTGGGAGTGTGTGGAAGTTTTGGAGAAGCTGGTGCAAAACCTCCTCCTGGACTGTTCACTGCCATCGTGATCACTTTACACTACCACACGATCACCATTTCACTTTACACCTGCAACAAGACATAGTACATCGTTAATTTTGAATGTAAGCCGCAGTAGTATAGGTGTTTAAGGTATTTAAGTACCAAAATTTTTATCAAATATACCAACAAAAAATGTATTTCGACAAGATTTCGTTTATTAACAAATGTAACAACTTTAATAAAAAAATCTCACTAATATAATTACAACTAGAATGCTTCTATTATATTAGTCTAAGTGTCAAGGAACCAACGCCTGAGTGCCACTACTGCGATGCCCAGACTGTGGATACGGCGTTTCAGACGCTGGCAGAATGCCTGACATGAGGCGAGCTGAAGCGTAATCACGTGGTGGCCATCGAGGTGGGGAGTTCTCTAGCTCGGTAACATAATTACGGAGCGAGAGCGCATGGAACTCTGCCGTCTCTTTCTGCGAGCAAGTCATGCTCGTGAAGGAAATGGCGGGGAGGGACCGGGAGAGGTTTAGAAATCTCCCTGTCTACCAGTCGCGGGTACGGGCCAGGTACCGCAGACGACTCGGGCGTCGGAGATTGCTAAACGATTTCCGTCGTTCCATAAGCGCAAACCTGGGGGTGACAGGTCAGGCCACCAATCACGCTAATAGAAGCCGGCCGGGATGGCGTTTACCGTGGGAGAGCCACGCTTAGGGCATGAATGGGCCGGCTCGACCGGAGTGATACCACGGCCTCACAGAAAACCGGTGTGAAACAGCGCTTACGCTGTGTTTCATCGAGTGAGTGAGGATACCGGAGGCCCATACCCCAATCCAACGCCCCCTATCCCCCTCACCATCCCCCTTCCCCCCAGGCCGCCATAGTGTGGGTCACCATGCTGCATTGTTCTTTTTCGCATTGAGGATGGTGACCACCGCTCTTGGATTCTGCTCATGCTTTCCATCAGGCAGGGCAGTCATTTTNGGCAGGGCAGAGTCATTTTGGCAGCTTAAATATAAAAAGAAAAAAAAAACCGAGCTCTATAAAGTGTTTGCAATTCTTTTCTAAATAGAAAAAGAGCAACAGGCTTCCTACATAGGAGGGACCATCTACAATTCATAGGTAGCCCAGGATACGCCGGGGTTCCAGGGATTTCCCTTCGAGGGTGCACCAGGTTCCCCGGCTTCTAGTACTCGAGACGGTGTGTGGTTTTTAGTCGGTTTGAGTCTGACATACCACCAGTTTTAGGGGGTCCCTAATACAATTTATGTGAGCCTAATCACGAAGTCACAAGCAACATTATCTATTGTTTCATTAGTAGTCATAACAAGAAGCAGCTTTTTTTATTTTATTCAGTATAACAAGTCTTTTACAAAGTCAGTTACATATATAATATTCACTAGGATTTGATATTTTCAATTTCAAAGATATTTTCAAAAAGTACAAACAAAAAACAGATTTCTATTAGTTTTTTTTTTAATGTCAGTAATTACACAGTAAACCTTTAATATTTACACCTTTTAAAGTATGATCATTACATTTTAAAAGTAAACAAATAAAAATATAACTTGCAATGTGAAATGTAAACATGTGTTATCTATCTATTAATACAGCTTCATCTTCGAGTACTCGCCGTTCGATCGGAACTCCGGAGCGGTTTGTGGGTAACATAATGGTAAGTAAGTGCCAACATAGGCATTTACAAAAAATAAACACTAGAGTGATTCTTCTCTCTCAGTAGGTAGCCTTGAGGATAGTAAATACCTATAAGTATACTGTGGTATTATTTGCTTGTTTTTTTGTGTGAAATATGGAATTGTTATTTATCGCTGATTTTATATTTTGTATATTATACATAAATGTAATTTTAGTCGTTAATTAATGGGTCCACAGAATTAAATGTGGTGTTATACGCACGTACGATTCTAGTCATCACAAAATTTTGCACGTATGATGTAGAATGCGATGGGACATTTAGTAATTGTGTGTACGATAGCTAAAGTATTGAATTCTACTTTTCCAAGCATTGTGGTTTAGTCTATGCGATCATGCATTATATCATGAAGCAACCCCATATCCATCAACGATCATCTGTTCACTAAGATTAGCAAGTAATACATTCGACAATTCTCTACGAAGTTTAAGTTAGGTTTGTTAAACTTGGTCCGGATGGCGTAAAAAAGGTTCCCGGATCTCTCCCATCTGAGGCGCAGAGTGACACACCGTGTGGTTGTAGTCGGTCCGATTCCGAGACACCACCCCGCCGCAAACCCCGGTGGGGTGAAGGCTCGAGGGGGTTTCCACACGTAAAAAAAAAGGTTTGTTAAATTTATAGTTCAGATAATTTATATTTTTTTTTTAATATGTTCTTTTTTATTAGTATGTGTTGCTTATAAGCTTATAAATTGCTTATAAATATAAGGTGACCTGATCTGACAGAGATGTGCCAGAGTACTTCTGACGTAGGCGTAATATACTACCTTATGACACAATAAATCTTTAAAAGGCTGACAGGCTCGCATTACAAATCCAAGATTTTTATATGATTTGTGGATTATATTGTCTATGTAATCAGTCATTCTTATCTTTGACTCAAGCTTAACCCCCAAGTCTCGCACCGAGCCAACCCCTTATATTGGCACGTCATTAAAATTATAGTTATAATTGTAAAGTCAAAGCTTATGCACTGGCATTTAGATATATTTACAGTTACTTGGTTTGTTTTAAAGTAGTTGTATAAGGGTCTTTTTGTACATACGCAGTCTGAAATACTATAGATCAAAAACATTTAAAAAAAAAGACGACAAGGAGGAATAAATTAACATACGGAACCATCTGTTAAACCAGCCCATTATCGCCTACTCAGTGTTTATATTGACCTTTACCTTAGTTAGCTCAAGCCTCAAATCAAGCCTTTAGATTTTAAGGCAGCGAAGTTATAGATTTTGGCATAAAAATTACCCTACCGCCCCATAATGCGTCGTGAAATAAAAGATCTATTTCGAACAGATTTCACCGCCCGTGGTAGACCAGTATTGATATCGTGACATTTTAAATAATGTTATCGCGAAAAAGTTCCGCTATACAATCAAAAGTATACAAGCAATATGTTAGAAATATCGCTAAGGACAATCAAACACTCAAGTTGCGTTTAAGATGGAACGTTTGATGTTTAAGCTCGACCTCTTCCGTTTTTCTCCCGGGAAATTACTTCGCAAGTCACAGCCAGAGGTGATAAGATAAAAGTAAAAGGCGTCGGAAAAATAGATTGAAATGAAGTGTATTTTAGATAAACATCCGGATTTAAGCTTCCTGAATAAGTCGTTAATGTGATTACGGTATTTCAACATATTCCACGCATTTTATTAAATTTTAAAACAATGGTCTATTAAATTATATACAGCTGCTTTTGCAGAGGTCAGTCGTATTTATGTGTATCGGGATGTTGGTGAGGGGATATTTTTAATGAAAACTTGTTAATTTTATTTAAATCCCTGTAAACCCCAGGAGATTAGACCACTTGTTCAGCTAAGCTACTCCACTATTACAAAACGTGTTATTTTTAATAAATCGTGATATATAGTTGAAATTTTAATAAATAAACTGAAATAATATTCAAACCACAATTCGAGTGTTGTCGAAAACGATAAAGGATTCGCAATCCCGCAAACTTTATACATTCTTATATCTTGTATTATATTACACCTGAAATAATATTTATTGAAAGACAACAACAAACAAAATTCACAGAAAATTTAATTCTTTTGAATATTCAAAGCCAAATGCATGTACGTCAACAATAATAAAACTCAGTTTAAATAACAAAATCTGTACAGGCGCGATAAGAAATATCTGTTATGCTACACAAAATATGACTGTATTTCTAATGAAATTTATATCACCTTCAAAGAAATTAAGCTTGTGGTGTGGATTAAGACTTGACGGGATTTTTCCGCACTACAAAATCTTATACTTCATCATCAGCCTACCGCAGTCCACTGCTGGAGATAGGCCTCTCCAAATGCACACCAGTTGGTTCGATCCTCCTCTTCTCGCATCCAGCTCCTTCCAGCCGTCTTACGCAAATCATCACTCCATCTGGCCTGTGGACGTCCTACACTACATTTTAGCAAAAGACGCATTCTCTACTCAAGAACCCGTTTACCCCAAAAGTTCTAAGAGTTGAGTTACTTCATAGCTTTCTATGAATTAATATTTTATAACATAACTTTTACTTATTAATTTCATGTAAAATAGTTAGAACTGAAAGTAGTTTATTTTCTTATACTTAAAACAACGATATTATCGTTCTCATTAGCCTGTTGCAGTCCACTGCTGTAAAATACAGTAAGCGAAAATTTAATACACTAATAAAATGGAACGTGAAGGACTAAATTAAAAAATCGTTAACCACTCTCACAATCTCGTTTTAATAATACCTCAAAAAATAAAAACGGGAATGTTGCAGAAACATAATGAAATCCGTGATATGAGTAAATTTCATACATTGATCATTATTAAACTACAATAATATTCTCGTAAAAAAATCTGTTTTCATCTGTATGCTGTAAATCGGACTGGACACTATGAGGACATACGTATATGACTTTTTAATGTTAGTTACTTTTGTATTATTATTATAGCTATCAATGGCTGAAATTTGTAGTGTATACGAATCTTTACAGATGTAGTGTCATAGTATTCGGTACTAGTTTATGCCCACGGCTCCACCCGCATATATGTCGGTTATTGCGGCAAATAGTAGCCTATGTGTTTTTGTAATGTATCTTACTGTTAAGTTTCATCCAAATCCGTTCAGCAGTTTTTGCGTGAAAGAGTAACAAACATCCTCACAAACTTTCACATTTATATTATTAGTATGATAAAATTTTAGTTCAAAAAACTAGAAACATATTGTCACTTTATTATTACTATCAGATGCGATATAGTAATAATTGTGGTGAAACTCCGTAACAAAAATTAAAAAAATATATACATATTACCATCAGCCTATCGCAATCCACTGCTACCATACCATTCCATTTCACCTCACAATATTCATTAAGTTATAGCCTGGCTTGACAGCGTGTTGATTAAGGGCAACCACTTCAAAACACAATCGCAACAAAGGCCACTTTATTATGATTTCACTGATTATATTCTAGACGATTTACCAAAATGTATAACTTGTACTTTCAGTCCTAATAATTTAAAGTCAAATTACACAATAAAGTTACTAAATACTCGATCTAATAATCTACTATAAAAAATGAGACTAAAAAACAACCCGACCTCTAGACACTTAACAGATTTACTTATCTCTCTGCGACATATATTTTATTAGACTAACAATTTTTGCGCAGGCCTTTTTGTCCAGAGGCATCGTAAAATAACGGGCCTGTCATTTATAGGGTTGTTACTTGTTCGTATCCCTATACGTGTTGGGCAACTTTCGGATATTTTATGATCGCCATATTATATATACAATCAAAAGTTATGATCGCCTTTTTTATCGGTTTCGGTTTATGTACTATAATAGCTATAGATAAAATTATGTACGTTATACATTCACGGTTATGAATATAGCCGGATGTGGTAGGCAAAGGTATCTAAAGATTGTCATCATTTTGTTAACTAAGAATTTAGCCCACATCACTTCATGACGTCAACAACCTTTTTTAATAGTCTAATACTGGACATAAGCTATTAACTGTGGGAGAACCACGCTTCGGCATGAATTAGCCGGCTTGACCGGTGTGATAGAACGGCCTCACAGAAAACCAGTGTGAAACAGCGCTTACGCTGTGTTTCATCGAGTGAGTGAGGCTCCCAAAAGCCGGTAACGCACTTGTGACGTGACACCTCTGGAGTTAAGGGTGTCCATGGGCGGCGGTATTCGCTTACCATCAGGCGATACGTCTGCTGCTTTGCCCCTTATACAATAAAAAAAAGAAAATAAGCTTGTCATGTTTTGGCTAACTATATCAAGTCGTTTAGGCAGCGTGCTATAGTTCGCCATAACCTCCTTTCTTAGTAGAAGCCTATGTCCAGCAGTGTACTATTCAAGGCTGTTGATAATAATGATGAAATCGAATCGATCAAAAGGGTTGTCAGACATTTATCACAAACGTTAAAATGGAAAGTCTATTGACTTCAGCATGGCACTATAACATCAAAGAGAAAAATTGGGGCTACATTTAAAAGATAGAATTGTTGGGTACAGTCAGGATTCATCAATTTAATTATTAACATTATCAAGATACATTCTAGTATTACAAGGTATAGCACACATTTTAATACAATCAATATTTAGAATCTTTGCTGTATTACTATACTTGTTACTCTGCTGAAAAGGAAGACACGAATGCCCTTCCTATGGGCTCGAGAGCCTCTTTTAAAAACAATCTTAAACTTCGCTAATTCTAATAAATCATTTATATAATATTAACTTACAGAACTTGACACTTTAAAAGAATTATTAAGATGAATAATTTACACAATACTAACTAATCGAACTAATAAGGTAACAGAATGTTATTACACCTATATACGTAGGTACATACTTATAGACCACGATTATGGTTAGATATACTTAAATTATCACCATTTGTATATTACATGTTTAGGAAAATATTTTAACAACTACATAAATTGCTAAAACCAACAAAAAAGTTCTTAAAATATATGGCTGTTGCTATAGAAAACGTAAATATTGTTGTTACTGTTGTACAGTTGCCGACCAAATACAGGAGATGAGAGCAATGAGAGGTTGCAAAGGAAAACCCGAACGAATTAACTTAAGGTTTAATTGATTATACAATTAATTATTCCCAAGGCGTGACAGTCTGTTCGATGTCAGAACATAAGGTGAATCTTTATATTCTAAATTATAATTGAATGAAATCGAACGATAGAACGCAATCGGTGAATCACAAGTCGATCCCCACGGTATAATAATTCTCGGTAGCGCTCGATATTCGGTCTTGCGAAACAAAGCAGCAACGGTGGTCCAGGTGGTAGCTTCAAGGAACGCCGTGAAGCATATATGGTGTGATTATTTCTTAACAGACCAATAAATATTTTTGGTAACGATTTATATTCGTTTTGGTGAATATTGTAACATACAACTACACGGTTGGCCTAGTGGTTTCAGTGATCGCCATACCACTTCCTAGTGCGCCAAGTATTGTGGGTTTAACCCTACATGGGACAACACTTTGTGTGATCCATAAATTGTTGTTCTAAGTCTGGTGTGGGTGTACTTTATGTCCGTTTCAAGTATGTTTGTAAAGATCCCCGCGACACAGGAATGTATATTCCTAATGCGGGAGTATATTTTTAAAAAAACGAAAAACGATGTATTCATATGGTAGAAGAGCCACTCTGATTTCAGAATGAAAGGGCTGGCTCGACCGGGGCGGTACCACCCTCGCACATAAGATAAAATGATTGTCTGTCGTATTTCTTTGGTGAGTACGAGACCGGAGGCCCAATGATGCAGAAGCATCACTAGGCCGCCATGGTGTGGGTCACCATGCTGCATTGTTATATTGTCTGCATTCGCAATGATTATCGTGACCACCACTCTTGGATTTTGCTTAAGCTTTCCATCAGGTAGAGTAGAATCACTTTGGTAGGCCCATACATAAAAAGAATGCTACTTTCTTGGTTATTTAGTAGAGAATAAATAACCCAACATAAGTTATTCATCCGCGTACAACTATATCCTACAAAATTAATAATATCTTAGTAAGTTTACTTCACATCAATTATGATTGTGCTATTAATGACATGGTCATATTATTATAAGCATCGTGCTAGTAAATCCTAATCCTTTATGCTAAGTTTACACGAATGTCGATGTTAGACTAACGTCCACGAGCTCCAAACTTTACCGCTTCGAAACCGTTTACACACTAGCAAATGTATTAGTGTGTTCCGGGCGGGTAAAAATGGTGGACGTGGCCATTGAAGGCGAGTCGGCTACTGCGTCTTTATGACGTATTTTGTTTAAAACATAAACAGCAACAACGAACTTGCATTAATGTGTAAACAGGTAAGTTTCCAACGCTTGCCTCAATCTTCTTTTGGTATATTTTCAAAAATTGACACTAGCCCGAATCCGCAGCTTGCCGAAAGCCATCATCATCAGCCTATCGCAGTCCACTGCTGGACATAGGCCTCTCCAATTTCACGCCACTTAGTTCGATCTATGGCTTCTCGCATCCAGCTCCTGCCAGCCGTCCTGCGCAAATCATCGCTCCACCTGGCTTGTGGACGTCCTACACTACGTTTGCCGAGACGCGGTCTCCACTCAAGAACTCGTTTACCCCAACGGTTATCNTAATGCGGGAGTATATTTTTAAAAAAACGAAAAACGATGTATTCATATGGTAGAAGAGCCACTCTGATTTCAGAATGAAAGGGCTGGCTCGACCGGGGCGGTACCACCCTCGCACATAAGATAAAATGATTGTCTGTCGTATTTCTTTGGTGAGTACGAGACCGGAGGCCCAATGATGCAGAAGCATCACTAGGCCGCCATGGTGTGGGTCACCATGCTGCATTGTTATATTGTCTGCATTCGCAATGATTATCGTGACCACCACTCTTGGATTTTGCTTAAGCTTTCCATCAGGTAGAGTAGAATCACTTTGGTAGGCCCATACATAAAAAGAATGCTACTTTCTTGGTTATTTAGTAGAGAATAAATAACCCAACATAAGTTATTCATCCGCGTACAACTATATCCTACAAAATTAATAATATCTTAGTAAGTTTACTTCACATCAATTATGATTGTGCTATTAATGACATGGTCATATTATTATAAGCATCGTGCTAGTAAATCCTAATCCTTTATGCTAAGTTTACACGAATGTCGATGTTAGACTAACGTCCACGAGCTCCAAACTTTACCGCTTCGAAACCGTTTACACACTAGCAAATGTATTAGTGTGTTCCGGGCGGGTAAAAATGGTGGACGTGGCCATTGAAGGCGAGTCGGCTACTGCGTCTTTATGACGTATTTTGTTTAAAACATAAACAGCAACAACGAACTTGCATTAATGTGTAAACAGGTAAGTTTCCAACGCTTGCCTCAATCTTCTTTTGGTATATTTTCAAAAATTGACACTAGCCCGAATCCGCAGCTTGCCGAAAGCCATCATCATCAGCCTATCGCAGTCCACTGCTGGACATAGGCCTCTCCAATTTCACGCCACTTAGTTCGATCTATGGCTTCTCGCATCCAGCTCCTGCCAGCCGTCCTGCGCAAATCATCGCTCCACCTGGCTTGTGGACGTCCTACACTACGTTTGCCGAGACGCGGTCTCCACTCAAGAACTCGTTTACCCCAACGGTTATCGGTTCTTCGGCAAATGTGGCCAGCCCACTGCCACTTCAGCTTGCTAATCCTGTGGGCTACATCGATGACCCTGGTTCTTTGTCGGATCACCTCGTTTCTAATGCGATCCCTTAGAGAAACGCCGAGCATATACCTCTCCATTGCACGCTGAGCGACTTTAAACTTATGGACCAGTCGAACCGTAAGTGTCCNTCAAAGCGGGAGTATCTTTTTAAAAAAACGAAAAACGATGTATTCATAGGGTAGAAGATCCACTCTGATTCGCAATGGTTATCGTGACCACCACTCTTAGATTTTGCTTAAGCTTTCCATTTCCATCTGGTAGAGTAGAATCACTTTGGTAGGCCCATACATAAAAAGAATGCTACTTTCTTGGTTATTTAGTAGAAAATAAATAGCCCAACATAAGTTATTCATTCGCGTACAACTATATCCTACAAAATTAATAATATCTTAGTAAGTTTACTTCACATCAATCATGATTGTACTATTAACAACATGGTCATATTATTATAAACATCGAGCTGGTAAATCCTAATCCCTTATGCTAAGTTTACACGAATGTCGATGTTAAACTAACGTCCACGAGCTCCAAATCTTGCCGCTTCGAAACCGTTTACACACTAGCAAATGTATAAGTGTGTTCCGGGCGGGTAAACATGGTGAACGTGGCCATTGAAGGCGAGTCGGCTACTGCGTCTTTATGACGTATTTTGTTTAAAACATAAACAGCAACAATGAACTTGCATTAATGTGTAAACAGGTAAGTTTCCAACACTTTCCTCAATCTTCTTTTGGTATATTTTCAAAAATTGACACTAGCCCGAATCGGCAGCTTGCCGAAAACCAGAGCTAAGAAAAATACTAACCAAACGCTAACTACAAACATATCAATCAAAATAATTGATTCATAAGAGCGAAGATATTGTGCACTGTGATAATAGGTATGTATAAAAACAGCAGTATAGCAAAACCCTTGAGATGGTGTGCAATACTGCCATTTTTATGTTTACGTTTCGCAATCAGTTAAGAATCAAATATTTTTAACTTCGTACATCTTCTCGTCACGTCATCTCTAATACATAATTCTCCAATGAAGCGTTCGTTTATGTCAATGTCATCGCTTAGATGAAAGCAATCCGCGTCTATTCACTTGTTCACTTCTGACGTTAGCTGATACGCATTTATGTGATTTTGGCTGGAAGGAGTCATATAAATAAGATTTACATTTGTATTACTTTTTTCTCATAGTAAACTGAAGTTTTGATGAGACTTCATTTGATTAAAAGGCATTTTTTATGGTATAGGGCGCAAACGAACAGCATCACCTGATGGTGAGCGATTAAAACAGCCCATGGACACCCGCAACACCAGAGGCATCACAAGTGCGTTGCCGACCTTTGGGGGATCAAGTGAGAAATTGAAAGACCCAAACGAGTAGCGACTAGCTCTGCCTTTCATAAATACAAACTATGAATATTACAGCAATTATTAGTTACAGCAATATGCTTTATAATTGTAGAGTACTGGACCCGACAATTTAAAAAAACATATTGCTTTCACTCAAGACGTAGTAGTATATCAAAAGTTGATGTTCCACACAATGAAGGCGATTAATAAAACTGTTGCGTTGTCAAATCAGATAAATTTTTACACGGTAGCTCTCAAATTTAATCGCTTACGAAGATACACTAACAACACACTACAACACTAAATAATCTGTACCTGATGCTATTTACTGAATTGAGAGGACTAAAATATTTATTTTTAATAACTTTCACTCTTGATGTACCACAATCACTAAGCCGGAATGGAACGTAACGGAGGCTACATAATATACTTTTTCATCGACCCGAAAAATGTTCGCAAACACTGCGAATTTAAGATATAGGAAAACAAATAACAATACATTCTAAAAAAAGATATGTATTATTAACTGAGTAAACAAGATGGCTACTTTGATGACGTAGAAATAACTTTTAACAACTAAAAGGTCAAAATATACAAAGTAACAAAAAATAATGGGAGTTTCAGGATGTAACTTTAACATTTAGAAAAACTTTGTTCTTCTTCTTTTGATGAGATGGCAACCAACCGGATCAGCTATTTCTGCCAATGTCAAGTATTTAAAGTCTTCAATTCTAAGTCTTCGAGTCTTCAAGTCTTAGTCGTGATGGGATAAATGATAAAAACTATAAAAATGTGGATGACATGAAACGGGGACCGTCTTTCGCAAAAACAAAAAACCAAAAAAATTGTTGCGATAAACGACGCTAAACGTCATGCGTCATTTGAGTTAAATATTTCCTTTTTGAAATAACCTTTTGAAACTTTTTTGTTTTTTGCGGTTTGTTTTTGTTTGGACTGAAATATTTTCTTGCATCAAAGCCTTTAATTTTACCTTTACCTTTTAAATTTGTACTTAAAATAATTGTACAGAATATTTTGTTATTGTGTTAGTCATAAAATGCTTCTTTCTGATCCATAAATCCTTCATAGATTAGAAAGGAGCTAATAATTAAATTGGTAAATTAAAAAAAAAAAATTATAAATAGACACTCCGACTTCATTTATTTGTATAGATAATAACAGCTAAAATTTGGCAGATGGTGTCTGAGCCCCCGTGCCTCGGAGAGTACGCAAACCTGTCAGTCCTGTGCCTGATCTCTCCCCGATCGCGTCGGTTAACCGTTCCAACGGATTATGAGAGATAGAACAGACTTTGCACACACACTGTTGCACTCTAATATCACCTGCGTAGTTGGCTGGTCTCCGTTGAGATTGGCCATCGTGGCTGTAATCAGCAAGGAGAACATCAGTAGCCCTGTCGGTTAAGCCACAAGTCGTAGGTGTGATTCTCACCTAGGACATATATTTATAATAATAACTGTATTTGCAAAAAGTATATACAATAGGTTTTAAATTAAAACACTATAAGTTACACAATGAATTATGAAAAGCATGTACCTAGGCATTCAGTGGCATGCCTTTTGTGATAAGCAGGGTCATTTGTTTTTTGTGTATAGTAATTTATATATAATACATATGTATGTGTGAAAAATATAAGCATGTTTATCAGTACTCTGGTCACCATAGTACAGGCTCTGTCTCGTTTGGGATCACGCTTATATATTATTATTTTAAATGAGTGAGGTTACTAAAGCCCAAGTCTCTCCTCCATTGCTTCTTGAGGAGTAAAACAGATTCCATGTGGTGACGGATAAGGCATACAGAGTGTCATCCCCGTGGCGGTTGCATATATCATCTCTTGAATGACGCTGACCGCCGCCCGCGCCGCTACGCCGAAGACACCTGAACACACCGTCGTGCGCGCTCTGTGTTCTCTGCCTCGCCTGTTAAAATCGCGAACAACCTATTTCCTTGTTATCGTTGTTTGTTTCCACTACTTATGTACTATTAGCTTAAACTATACTTCGTGTATGTCTTTATATGTTCTACTGCTATGTCTTGTTTGTAACTTACTGAAACATTATAGCGCTCGTGAAAACATAAGTGTTTTAATTAGTTTCCCCGCTTACGCCTCACTAACAATCTCGCTAAACCCCTGTTCATCTCACAGGTATCCTAAGAGCGACTACTACGCAAGGCAATATTACTGCAAAGAGGAGAAACATTAAATCAAATCCATTACAAACCCAACTGGGCATTACTATATCTTCATCTTTCATATGCTTTTTATTAGCAAGGAGATTTGCCTAATGTATATGCGTGGGAGAGCCATGCTTCGGCACGAAGGGGCAGGCTCGATCTGAGTGACTCCACAGCCTTACAGAAAACTGGTGTGAAACAGTGTTTGGGGTGTGTTTTGTCGAGTGAGTGAGCCCACACCCCAACCCTTCCCCCATCCCCCTCACCATTCCCCAAAGGTCGGCAACGTACTTGTGTCGCCTCTGGCTTACTAAAATAAGTTTCTCGGTAATTCAGAAAATTTTCACGAAAATTAATATGGCGGTATGATGTTCGCCGGGCCAGCTAGCTTATAATAAGTAGTTTTACTACTACTTTACTTTTACGTACTATTTTATTTTAATTTCCTTACACGTAGTGGCATTCAAATTCAAATTCAAAAATCTTTATTGAAATACTTGCACAAAATGTTACAGTAATTGCTGGTGGCACCCAAACTAAGCTTCGCTTTTATCTTGGGAATCTATGGACACGGGCATCTATGGACGTATTAAGAAAGCATGATTAATATATTGGAAAAGAATCCATCATGGCGTCACCCGCTTTTTGTTAGAAGAACAAGATGCGTGAGTATGTAATAAAATAATTTTAGTTAATAAAGCCAAGTAATTCACAAATAAAGTAAGTTCTCCGCAAAAGGCTTATCATTACAACCGCCACAGCAGAAACACATACATACACACACACATTAAACATATCACCCGCCTCCTTTTCGGGTTCGGGTTTAATAAATACGCTTTTATATTCCATTAACTCCTGGAATATTCATTTGGCTAACATCAATGAGGATTACCTGGGCTATTAAATGATCTTTGGGTACTCAAATGAGAAGTAGTAAAGAGTAAAATGTATACGATGGTTAACTTCGGAATTGAATCTTGAACTAAATTCAAATAAAACAAAGTGGATGAGATTAACTATGCCATATGTAGAACAGCTAGGCACTAATCATTATTTACAGTTCAATAATCATAAGTATTGTAGATTCAATAGTATTCTTAGGAATTACATTAGACAGTAAACTACAATGGGGAGCCTAGATAGATAGCCTTGCAGATAGACTTAGATAGGTGGCTTATGCAGTATGGAAGGTACGTCAGCTGACTGACGTGGACACAGCTAGGTTAGTTTATTTCAGCTACTTTCACAGTGTCATGTTCACGTCATGTATACTACTGTGGCCTAAGGCCACAGTAGTATACTATAGGACATACATACATAATATTGAAATAGTTTTTATCCTACAAAAGGAGCCATCCGCTAAATGTACAATTTAGGTGCTAGAGTCTCTCTTCGAAAGTTGTTTAAGGATAAAGGTATTCTAACTGTTGTGGTTTAATATATATTTGCAAATATTATGTATATTACGCAGGACAATTCTGGCTAAAGGCAAAACAATGATGTACACAATATTAATACAAGAAACATATCGAAACTCGTTGGTACCTATCATCGTTTACATAAGGTACACAACTTGTTCGAACGTCTTGGTATACGTTTTAATAATAAATCTCCTACAGATGTAATTAACCTTCCTGTAGATAAATTCGAGCTTACTTTAAAAATCACCGTAATAAGAAAGCCTACTATGCGATCGGCGATTATGTGAACGACAAACAGTATGGGCTTAAGGTGTTATTATATACACTGAAACTTCTTTGTCTGGTAATTGAACTAAATTATTAGCAAGCCATTGTTAGTTGCAAATAATGCGTGACGATTATTATGGTTATTTGAATAGTAGTGATTTTTATCAGTATCTCGACTATGGTCCGTCATGCTCACTAAAATGCTAATCCTTACAGTGTCGTAGTGGGAGGGTCGTTTGTTCCCTCTAATATGACGAAGGAGACGATGGCTGGTCCATGCGTCATACTCGTGAACTGACTATGATATATGAGATTTTGTTTCAAAATCCTAAAGAATTATAGTCATTGGTGGAGTATTTACAGTACCTATACTTGGTCTACAAAGTTTGTTATTTTTGTCAAAAAATAAATCCAAATTGTAAACTAATATATACAGGTATGTATATGTATATACTAAACACAATATAATAAAACGTTGAATCACAGTTTTATTACTCATAAGCTAAGTAAGCTATAAGCCTGTAAGTTTTGAGCATAGTAATAAGCTTATATTAGTTTTAATCGTCTTCGCTCTCGACTGCCATAAAATTATAATATCTATGTATTATCGAATGTTTCAACCTGCCTTATTTATCACCAAATCTACGTAAATCAATTCAACATTGTAAAGAAACAAACAAATAAAATCAAACTATTGTTAATAAAAGAATCAAATTTAATAATCATTAGCCTTTTTGGTTAGTTTATATTTAATAATCAGTAGCTTTTTTTGTTATTTTATATCTTTGCTTCTCATCTTAAAATGAGATGAGAGGCTTTTTGTTACAAAGAATAATAAATCAACAATAACTATGAAAAATAAAAAATTGAAACAGCAGAGGTAACTCAAAGCTTGTAATCCGACTATGATAACAATGGCAATTAAATAAAAACAGTTTCAAAGACCTTAGGGTAGAGAGATAAATAAAATTAAGTAAAATATTCAAATGAAATGTAAGGTGGGGGTTTAGAACATCATCTTACAGAGAACGATAATCTTTTGTTAAATTAGATACCTGCCACCGTTTCACTTCATTATATTTTACAACTTCACATTAATATTGGCGTAATTTATTTCAAATTATCTTTAGCTGAGGTTTTTAATTTCATTTTTAAGTGATAGGGATTCCACTGAAGCACTGAAGACTTTAAAATGTAATATTTATTATATTCGGTTCATATTGATCATCATCATCAGCCTATCGCAGTCCACTGCTGGACATAGGCCTCTCCAATTTCACGCCACTTGGTTCGATTTTCGGCTCCTCGCATCCAGCTCTTGCCAGCCGTTTTACGCAGACCATCACGGTATTGTTTTGTATATTCGGTTAGTCTCGCAAAATTCATACTTACCGAAAACGGAGAGACCGAAATCATACTGAAATTCACTAGCATATTATTCTCTTTCTCTCTTCTCTTCGTGTAGTGGTCCTATTTAGCCCATCGATGTCATAAAAGTGACTAAAGGAGTAAACAACACAGGGTAACATCACGGTAAAGAGAATCAAAAAGTTGAAACAAATCCTCTTCTAACCTGTTTGGCCATAGTGGTATTGTAGAACAAAACCTCCTTTCTAAGTTCGAGGTCTATTTCCAGCAATAGACTATTGAAGGATACAATTATTTTGTTGTGGATTTAATGTATTATTTATTTTTATCTCTATACATAAGTTTGATTAGTTAAAACTTAAGCGCATAAGTGACAAACAAACGGCTTTATTCGCATTCCGAATTGAAAATGTAAAGAAGAATTTAAAACAATTATTATCGTTCAGTACCGAATGCGAATAAAACGGAATAACTGTACTCAGTTTATTTCCATTGAGATCTCTTTTAGATTTACACGAACATATAAAACACCAAATAAACAGAGTAATCAATTAGCTCCAATATATCCAATGGCTGGTGAAAAGTACTCTATTACAAAAACAACGTTCAGACATCGACATCTCTTTGTGGATTCGACGTGAATCGTTACAAAAACGCATATATTTGGCATTTATAATCCGATGTATATCAATAAGGACAATTATAGAAATTCGGGTAACGATTTCTGAGCCTTGTGTTTAAAGTTTTGTTGTTATTCCACGTATATATCTACATATACTATATATTTTCAATTCGTTTTATTATTTTTAAGTTTTTGCCACTAATGACACACTATTTGAATAGTATAACAACACTGTCGCCAATTTCCTTTATCTGAAAGAAGAATCAAAGGATTTCATGTAGAGCAACAATGTTTTTTTTTATGGAATAGGGGCAAACGAGCAGACGTATCGCCTCGCGCTCGTCGACAACCGCAATACTAGAGGCGTCACAAGTGGATGGGAAGAATAATGGGGGTGGGCTTGGCGTATGGGCCTCCGGTATCATCACTCTCTCGGTGAAACACAGCGCATGCGCTGTTTCACATAGGTTTTCTGTGAGGCCGTTATATCACTTCGGTCAAGCCGTCATACATGTGGCTCTCCCACGGTTACACACTTTCTTATTTGCTATTATATAAAAATAATACTAAAATAAATGTAGCTTATATATTACTGGTATTCGTTTAAGGTGAAACATCTAGTACGGCGAATGAGACCGACTGCTCTATTCACAGTTCACGTAGTGATGCGTCGCCACCATATGTGATGGCAAATAACATGTAATATAAATAGAAATATAAAATAAATAATATTATTTTGATTATTTTACATATGCCACACGCCCCGCGACGTCTAATTACTAAACATTTAGAGAAGCCTAATGATTTTATTAGCAGTTGAATAATGTCTGTTGAATGACTATTTCATTGGCATTATTATTCTTAAGTTACTTCGCCTTATTTCATTTTTTATGTATAAGCCAGCCAAAGTTACCTTACTCTGCCTGATGGAAAGCAGAAACAGATTCCAAAAATGGTGGTCACCATACTCATTGCTAATGCAGACAATGCACCAATGCAGCACGGTAACCACCATCATGGCGGCCTAGTGACGCTTATCTATCATGGCGCTTCCAGTCTCGCAACCAACGAAACACAACAACACGAATGTTGTTATTTTAGATTGATCTTCGTTCGTGTTGAAATCAGCATGGCTCTTCTACTTTGAGCTATATTATAAAATATATACCTTACATATATATATTTATAATGCAAATAACATATATTGTAATTTCCTCTGACAATGAAAAGACCTATGGTAGTATTTTTATACATATTATAAGTCAACTTCGAAAATAGAACAACATAAACATGTACAGTACAAAATGGTTGTAAAGTCGGTAGCGAACTGTTTGCCCCCGCAAACACTCGACACTGAAAGCATCACTGAAAGACAGTGAAGAGGTCAGGGGTGTAAGCAGACATTTACAGCGGTTTCCTTTGTATTCTATTTTATATTCTATTGAAATTTGCATTAAGGTAAGAAGGTAAGAAGAAGGTTTAGATTAGTATAGTAATAACTAGAAAAAAACAACATATTCGAACAATATTTCATCTCAAAAATGACAAAAATAGAGCTTTAAATAATCATATATAAATCTTAGTCGGTGTTAAAATACTGAAAAATGAACTAAAGGTTGTAAGCTAAATATTTCATAAATTTAGTGTTTATGAATTTAAACGGCTAATAAATATGAATTTAATTACTGCCTCGGTGGTCTAGTGGTTAGCGTAAGCAACTGCAGATCAAGAGGTCTCGGGTTCGACTCCCGGGTCGGACTGCTGTTGGGTTTTTTTACAAGAAAATCTTAATAGCATCCTGTATTGAAGATTGCGGAGTTTCCCGCCCGTGCCTCGGAGACCAGATTAAGCGGTCGGTCGTTTAAAAACTGATATTCAACTAAAACCGGTTAAACTAGTAACCGACCCTAAATGTTGGGAATAATAAAGACTCCTAGATGATGAATCGGCCAAGCGGGAGTCAGACTCGCGCATTAAGGGTTTCGCACCATTATCTGTTTATATCAAGCGTCTACCTGTAAGCCGTATTAATATTACTATCTATTAATAATAAAAAAAAATGATAACTATTTTTTTGTTTTAAATATGTGTTATAGCGGCAACAGAAATACATCATCTGTGAACAGACGGACGGACGGACGGACGGACGGACGGACGGACGGACGGACGGACGGACGGACGGACGGACAGACAAACAGACAGCGGTGTCCATTATTAATAGGGTCCATTTTAACTCGACTGCGATAGAAGGAGGCTTATGTTTATCGATCGTATATATGTATGGTTGTATGTATGTATGTATGTATATTTCTTTGACATGCCCTAGAGCCTAAATGGCTTGCAGTATTTTTATGTGACTAGTGTCAATAAATTTGTCTTAGTCGTGAAAGTGATAGGGTACATCGAAATTACAAAAGAAAACAAAAAAAAATGATACGCGGTCTGGTTTTTTCTTTTGATAATGCATTACTTGTTTACCCTTTATCTACGGAACCCTAAAAACCACGGAAAGGTATTGGAAATGAAACCGATAGCTTTCTACCGGATACCGGATTTCTAGTCTACCTTAAACGCACTTAGCCGGATGTCTGGCCCAACGATATTAATTTCATTCGCCTGACGGATGTTAAGACACACCTTATTTTTTTACAAATAAAAAATAGATAAAAGCAAAAATGAGGCAAGGAAGACAAAATAATATAAGATGAAAACAGCTGCACGGCTGCCACTTTCCATTGCGCCAAGTATTTTAGCTTCACAAACCACATAGGTAGTTCTGAGTTTGGGCGTCTTTGTGTCCGTTTCATGTATATTTATAAAGTCCCCCGTGATAGATAATGTATACTCCTAATCCGGGATTTGTATTAAAAAATATATTAAAAAGACTTTTCAACTTCTAAGTCTCAATCGTGTGCTGCTAAATAAAGATCAATTTTGGCGATTGTTGAATATTCAAATGTATTTAACACGTAGTATAGTTATTTGTTTTACAAGAGTGCACGTTGAATACAAGTTGATATTTAACCGCGTGCTCGATTTTGATGTCCGAACAAGCGAAGGATTCAAACATTAGAATCATTAACGTTAGCGAGGGCATCAAAAGAGCACGAGGTGTAAATACTTTGCACTCGAGTGCAACACGTAAGTTTACATCAGACCTCAGCGAGGAAATGACTAAATGCAAAAATAAAGCTTTTACAATCACAAGATGCTTTTATTGCAGTTTAGGTATTGAGTGTAATATTTTTGTTAGGTACTGTAACGTTGGTGTTAGTGATTTGTGTACTGTTTTTCGTTAAATTACCTGTCTTACATAATAGTTGTACCGATTCATCGGATTCCATTGGCGAATATATTGGCGAGAGAGGATGATGGTTAAGTGTTTTGTTACGGCTCATTTTTTATGTAGAAGGGCCAGTCCAAGAATCTGACTAAGGCTCTTTCAGTGTTATGGCTCTTATGATGCCTTTACATATTTTAGAATTATTTTGGATGGAATCCTCTATGTATCCCTCTACAGCCGCGTTGGACTTCCCGCCTTCTCGGTACTTTAGAGACAGGAGATTAGCTCCTGAATCGGCGAAAAGTGTGGCTGAAGTTGGTCGGAAGTAATGACCCGTATACAACAGGGGTTCTGGAAATTAAAGAAATGTTGCTATTTCTCGTGGGGTGCGGATACTGCCAATTTTATTGACGTATGGCCTTAACCCTCTCCTGAGAGGAGACCCGAGCCCAGCAGTGGGACATTATGGATTGTTGATGATGATGACGTCGGATACTGCCAATTTTATTAGCACCGGATTTCGGATGTCCGAAACACTTTCCGTTGCGCTATTGTATAAAAAATCGATTGAATGGAGTGTTAGCGAGCGTAAGGCTTAATATTTCTCAACAATTGTTTCGTTTGCGAATGACGATGTTGCCGTCTCTTTTTCTCTTTGTTAAATTTATTCATATTAATTTATCTGAATATTTCTCAATGTTTTTGATATTAAGTTGTGTTAGTTCATTAGTAACGTAAAGATTATTGTAGTATATAAATTAATAAAATTAATATGCATCCATAATAATGCCTATCAACATCTACTACGTACGTATTAGATTATGTTGAGTAATTGATTAATATACTTAAGTAGATACTGAATATGTAACTGACTTACTTTTCCCGCCAAATATATGGAATCAGGTGTTTCGTTAAGAATGTTTTCGATTTCAGAAGCTGTGAAAACCTTCGATTTTTTTGGTTGTCGATTAGAAATTTTGTAGACGCACTTAACAAAAATATTACTAGAAAGACCCACTCAGCATTGGGACTATTTAATAACTTATGTCATGTAAAAAAAAATTGACATTGTAACTGGTCGTGACTCGGAGGATTAACACTAAATTGAAGGATGGCCGGCCCTACTTTAATTGAACTCTGTTCCTTTTTAGACAGGAAGGCAGACTGGTTGGAATCACATGAGTCAAATCTTACTTCTATTCAAAACGAAGCTATGGTTGATTTAAATAATAATCACTTAAAAACAAATAATTCACCTCTTTATCACACTAATATAAATAAATCATATAATTACAATATTAATGTAAATAAATGTCGGTTTTGTTCCCCAGCACAAAACTTTTTAAATGCCAACTGTTTGAAGCTTATCAATAGAAAACTGCATAAAAAAAGGCAAAAGCTTACAATGTTTGTCTTAATTGATTACGCTTTGGTCATTCTACAAAACAATGCAAACTACCTCATTGCAAATATTTCGATAATCACGAAACCAAACCTGAGTATTCAATGGTTTCTGCTATGCCTGCTGCTTCGCGTACTACTTCAAATGTTGCACTGTCAGCCAATTCCTTGCAGTTTGCTACTTCTGTTCATGTTTAACTGTCCACAGCGGTAGTGAACGTTACCAGTGCGACGGGTTAGAGGTACACTGCACGCCTACACTAGACAACGGTAGCACAACGAACTTTGTCACGAGGAGTTTAGAGAAGATACTGGATATTACGACGCGGTACGAGCACCAAGGTAAAGGGTATTAATAATAGCATATCTACTAGTACACAGTCTTGTCACCTCACCATAGAAACAAAATATATAAACATATATGCTGAGCATAAACATACCATACCCACAGGTGAATGAGGCGAACATCACGCGACGAGTCAATACAGAAGATTCCAGCTTATCCAGCAGCACTTTTGGAGCAGATTTCATAACGAGTACACATCTATGCTACAAACCTAATCAAAGTGGTTCCATTCCAGTGGATCAAAGACAAAACGGTGCCACGCTTGCAATGGTCCTGAGTTAGATCACGAAGACCTATCCCGGCGTCGACAAAGTAACGAGAGTAGCAGAACAAGACGAAGAGAGGTACCGTTCGTTGTACTTTTAACTGCATCTGTCCTCTTCCAGTCCATATTTGAAGACATTCCTTCAACCCAGGGGGTATGTCAGCGCAGTGCAACATGCAGGGGAAAGGGAAAACGTGTGGTGCGAGGAGCACGCGCAATCCAATTACTCGGCTATCGGACGCGCTACGCTACAGCCTCTTCTATGTATATAAAGTATCGACAAATATATATATTTAAATACAGTTTACGCTCTCATTTATGTACCTAAAGAAGTATTATATAAAAACGGCTTTTGCACTCAGATACTGAAGGGCAACATACTTTTTCTGAACTGGGGGGATAAAAAGGAACATTCACGTGTTAAATCGAAGAAGTGTCAATCTGTTCAAAATGGTCACATGGTCAGTGACCTATATAGAATTGCTTCACTTTTCAATGTTCTAACCTATTCGGTTACCATTTAGCGACGAGCACCGCACGATTCTAATTAAAATATCTGTAATAATACAATAACCCCTCTTAGATAATCCAATCATGGAATCATAAGGAGCTGACGCTTCAGTAAACCCACCCACTCGCATTCTCGTTAATGGATCAATATTGAGAACTCAGCCCACTCCAGCCCACTCCATTGGAACTCCAATCGGTATCTACAACATATCATGCAAAACCTTTGTTTGAAGAATGGTGAGTATTGATTTTCATATGGGAATATTATGGTTTTATATAATTTTTCAATCCATCTATCGCTTCCTGATATGTATGAAAGAATAACTGTAAGAAGAAAATATAAAGAAAGATAAATAACCTAACCAGAGTACGTAAATATTTTAATAAAATTTGGTTCTGACTCGACAATTCGTTAATTAAAATCGGTTCAGAGGTTTAGACGCTACGGTGGATCATGCATAAAGGGCTAAAATAGTACCCTTCTTTTTTGTTTCGCGGTGGTTGGGTATAAATAAAGAACCAGATTAAGAAGTTGTTTTTGTTGTTTTCTCGCTCTTAGAGTTATAAATAATTTTTACAAAAGTTGTAAATTTTGTAAATTTATCATCAACCGTACCAAAAAAAAACTATAACAAACTTCTGTCCCTGTATAGTAAACCAAAAACATAAATATATTTTTAAATATTGAATATAACAAAGTAACAACTTGTGAAAGAGACGTATCAATCAGAATTAAATTAAAATACAATTGTGCCTGTAACATTTTAAATGACTTATAAATCCTGATTTCCCGTGTACTTTACAAACATACATGAAACGAAAACAAAGAACATCTGAGTGTTCACATTACGACAATTTCTGGATCACACGAATGTTCTCCTATCTGGGATTTGAACCCATAACACTTGACGAAGTGTGGAACGGCGTGGCGACTGCTTGAAACACTGGCCAAACTTACAGTCAATATTTACAACTACTGTGCAGGCTGTTGTACACAGATAATTTACATTAACATTACATTAAATTAAAATTAAATTACATCCATCACATTACGATAACTCATTTCGGTAAAAATCACCTCTCCACAATACGTCGCTATTAGAAGACTCAGATGTCTTGTATGAGTGAAATGAGAAAAATAATTATAAAATAGAAATATTTATGAAAATATTTAATGCTATGATTTGTTAATTTACCTTCACGCTCAGGTAATCATGTTCAAGCAATCAAATAGGGTAAAAATCTCATGTTATATTCACGCGTTAATTCAAAGGCCATTTTTAATAATTTCACATCGATTTTGTTTCTGATATTCATGCATATACAATTCCATTGTGATATAAAATCATACGAATATCTCCAATAATAAAAGTCGCATCACATTTCGTAACTGACTTGGACATAAAATAGATATTCCTCGGATAAAAACGATAACGTAATCCCATATCGACATATTAACGTCAAAAATAACAAATAAATATTATATCCATCTATTTCATTCAAATTATACGTTAGTAGGGTTGGCAGCTGATCAGTTATTGAATTTTCACGACCTTTGATCTTTGGCTTTTGACGTTGTCAAATATTTGCCGTGCCCTTATTTGACTATGAATTTCGATCGAGAAAATGTACAATGATTTAGAGACATAAGCTTGTAGTGACAGTCATACATGTTTGTTTAAACGGCTACCACTAAAAGCTATACACACAGAACAAAAACAACTGTTGAATTACAAACAGTGCTTAGAGAGTTATTTAGCATTAGTTTACCACTGTAAACGATATTGTAAGTTAATTTTTGTACTGACATGTATATATATATTAGATATCCTCGGATAAAAAGGGTATCATAAACCCATATCGACTTGTTCATCATCATCAACCTATAATGTCCTACTGTTGGGCTCGGGTCTCCTCTCAGGAGGGGACTAAGGCCATACGTCCCCACGCTGGCCAAGTGCGGGTTGGGGCCTGGCATGAATACGCTGAGGCTGCGTACGTAATCTTGCCGTTTGATGTTTTTACGCCGCCCGAAGGCCTCCAACTAAGCTTCATGACTGTTATCGTATGATAACAACCGGGACCGACTGCTTAACGTGACCTCCGAATCACGGAGACGCTCATGGTAACATGCCACTACCGCTCACCCATCCAGGTGCTGTCCCCGCCGTTATTGCGTATCCTCGGTGATTGTTCCTAATCACCGAGTGCAACTGGGCTATGAACACCTCATTACATATCAAAAATCGACTTATTACATATCAAAAACAACTAATAAATATATACACTACTTCCAACAACAAACATTCACATTAAGCAACAAAATATTTACGTTAAGAAGTAATCCGTGGTGGTGATCCGCCATACAGCATCACACAATAATCTCACTAAAATTATATGGTCTCCACCAAGTTTGGTTGAGGCTGCATGATGGTTAAATGTAGAGCATATTGAATATGATGTTGTTGTGAATTAGACTTGTTAGAATACAGGTCAATAGCGTTACAATTAATATTACATATTCTATGGGAAAAAAGCTTTGTGTTTTTTTTATATTATACTTCTTTTACACTGGTTTTATACTTCAGAATATACAGATTACAGTACTCCACCTTTTTACAAACTTAAGCCACAAAGAGCCATTAGAAACAAATTAAATTTTGAGGTAACCAGATTCTAATATTATACAGGAAAGAATCCCTTTGGGCTAAATGTTTGTGTAAATATAAAACGGTAACGCATTTTCGTCTATTCGCGGCTCAGTTGCCCAACCGCAGGGCATAATATGTTAGGATTGAAATATGCGACTTGTAATGCTAGTTAATGGGCTTAATCGTGAGATTAAATTTGAACAGGATTAGTCATAATAGACTTTCATTTTAAATATTTTATCTCTAAATCGTCTTTTTTTATCTAAAAGTGTGAAAAAAAAATATTGTGGATCACACAAGGCATTGTCCCATGTGGGTTTTGTCCCCGCACAGCACAGATACACAGATCACTCAGCAGAAATATCTCTCCGTGTAGTAATAGATTGTTTGTAAGGAGTGTCCCCACCACAATTGGTCCCGTGGTTGTCGTAAAAGACCACTAATGGAAAAGAAAGTGAAAAAGCGACCAAAGAATACAGCACAACATTACTGCAAAAAGCAGGAACTCTTAAAAACTATCCATGCCAATTTTTTTGGTTAGTGTGTTTGTTAACCATTATAGTAAGACCTTATTTTAAAACCTGTTACTGTTATAAGTTCCAGATACTGTCATAGTGAATTATCTTAAAATCAAAGAACCAATCCCCATTTGTTTTTGAGTTCTCGATCCATTTTTCCAGCAAACCAAAGTAAATAAATGATAATGTTGCAGAAATATTGAAGGATTAGAGTGTTTTCCAAGAACGACCAAGGAGTCTTCAAGTGTAAATAATGGTACCCTGTTTACCCTTCGCGGCCCTTGATCGATCGTTGGCCAATATAAAAATAAGCTTTAAGCCAAGATCTCTTTCTTTGTTCTAAAGTACTTTGTTGTTATACAAACAATATATATATGAATAATTATAATGTAATGTTTACTTGTTTGCAGCAGGAGAGTAAAAGGGATAGATAAAAAAAAGACTAAGTACTAAAATTATTTCTTTTTAATCACTGCGGTCAATAGAATGATATATTAACAAACTTTTTGTGGCACTTATTTTCACAAAAACCATTAACAGTCCCCTGCCTGGACATGATTTTGGCCTCCTACACCACGCTGGTCAGATAGATCGGTAAAAAGTTTGATTCAAGTTTTCCTTCCCTAAGTCTTACAAATACTGTACCTAACTAGCTAGTTGAGAAAAAAATACTATCATATATATTGTATAGTCAAGATGGCGGCACATCAACACATTACATTAGTACATTCTCCAATGCACATCAAGTAGAACGGCTAGAATAATAATGTCTCCGTATTACTCAACCGGCGCCATTTATATTATCTGATATTATCGATCATATTTAGTACTAAATTCCCAAACTTAGCAGATAATATTAAACATTATTTATCATAATTATTCTTATGATTATATTATCACCATACAATTATTATTTGATAATACAGGATTGTGTAAAATTAAAGATTTATTACGCCGGAAGTACCATTGTATAAAAAGAGTACAGACGTCACTAACATTAATATTTCTAAGTAGAAGGAGGCAAACAAGCAGAAGGCACCAAGATATTAATATTACTTATTATGAACTATTTACTTGATTATTAAATACTGATGACGTGTTCAACCGAAATGTTCGAATATTCATCATACTGTCCTCGAAACTCAGTTATTCTACGCAGCAAATGTTATCCGGTGTGATGCTGGTTTGTAGGCGACAGTCATGCGGCATATTCTCGACGGTTTCGCGGCCATCCTTCAATGCTTTAGCCCTACTTCAGTTCTCACTTCAGCTTCAGCACTCACTAACGAAATAATTTCGAAAATGGAAATAAATACTCCGTGTTTTTAATGCCTTCCTACGTTAAAAACGAATTACAAGAAGTTGCGCACCGGCGGTCGGTACTTTACGTTCACTCATGGTCATAGCACGCGCGTAAAACGAGCAGTCCAAATGAAAACTATTCGATACTGTTCGTAAGGGTCCATGCTATCAAATACTCAAGCAACTACCTTCAAAACATGTGTTTGAACCGCCTTAATAGAACGTATATTATAATTATCTACATACTTTTACGTTATCAAACATCTTAGATTTAGTTATGAAAACAAACAAGTTTTTTAGAATCACGATCGTTTGAATCTAGCACACAATACGATAGTTAGGAATAAGAGAAAAATAGAGCTAATAAAACATTATAAATAATACCTTGGGATTCCTATTGACCTAGATAGAATTCAATTTTATAAGACAATCGGTTCCATTTATTTTTCGCTTTATTTTTCTGTGTAAATCATATTCAATATCTATTCAAAGCCTCTTTGTATTTAGGATGGAGCATATTTTCATCCCACATATAAATTCTCTAGAAAACATTTTTTTCAATATAAACCCTTCACTTTCACAAGTAGAAACACAATTCACTGTCATTTGTTCACTTCACTGCCATTCATTCGTTCGTGTATTAGTATAAAAATAAAAGTGGGCTTTGGCATGAAATGTCAATCAATCAACAGATTTACAGCGATTTACGCAACTCTGAGCTGACTATCCATCTCTCTACCCTCGTTCACTCAATAAGTTTACCCACACTTGTCGTAGTTACCGACGATTTAGAGTGATTTAAATTCAATTCGTATAAAAAGTATATGTATAATTTAACTTCAATGTGTAAAAATACATATACATTCAAGTTAGATTATAACTTCTAAATGTAAAAATACACATACAAGTTAAATTATATACAGATATCGACAGAGGAATAATACACTAAGTTTATCAACAGTCTTTAATTTTGTAGACCCGCGCTTATCTGCAATTATCAACCAACCAATACCAACTAAGAATGACAACATTCGTGTTGTTTCGTAAGTGAATGCGAGACCAAACATCCAGTGATTTCTGCATCATTGAACGTTTAGTCTTGGCATTTCAATAGCCCGCCATAGTGAGGTTAACATGTTACATTGCATGCATTCGAATCAGACAGTCCTATGTAAGATGTGTAAGTTTGTTATTATTATCATTATTATACTATACAAAAATTTCATAGACGGTGTTTTGTAATTGGAGTCAGGAACCACTACATTGCATGGATTCAGTAGCTTAGGCGCTACGATGTGGTCAGGTAAAAAGGATATAAGGCGGTGGAAATTAAGAAGTATTAAAATCTCGCTTTTAAATAAAACTTATATATTTAATATTTATGTAGGCGCCACTAAATTCCTAGTAGTAAATTTAGCCCTAAAATGAAAAACAATATCGCACTTTATACAAGTACTAAATGAGCCCCGTAGTGTTACGTGGTATAGCTTCACTCGCAGGTAACACCGCGGGTCGTACCAATGAGCTACACTTATAATTTTTTTTATTTATTTTTTTACCGAATTGTGAATCTAAACTTTCTCGAATCCTTGGGAATAGATACAAAAAAAAACATTAAAATCGGTTTAGCGGGTTAGGAAGAGTTTCATCAGTCATATCCATACGCACAGAAGATTTATATATATATATATTAAGATACAAGTTCAATACTGCTGAGTTGTAATAGTAAAAAAGCAGAACTTTTGACATTAACCTCCTTAATTACTTGATTTAATTGAAGAAGGAGTAATCGTTTTATTCTTTCGTTACTGACATGCGGTTTCTTTCTTCTCAATCTAACATAATACAATATTATAAGGATATTTAAGTCCTTAATTCACACGAGCAACACCTTCCACCAAAAATACCTGCAATTGNAATCTAACATAATATTATATTATAAGGTTATTTAAGTCCTTATATCTCACGACCAACACCTTCCACCAAAAAATACCTGCAATTGTGGCTGAACACTAACATTATCCTGAAAAAATATTTCGTTGCGTAACAGTAGAGTCGACATTCCGTAATGAAGCTGGCAAGTGTTGATACAGATTTACGATTAGTTGTGAAAGCTTGACGAGTGGCAGGTATTTGGGTCGCATGGCTAAATTTATGTCAAGGTATATTCAACAGGTTACTTCGATACGGTGTCATCCTCAGGCTTATTGGATTTGATAGATATTTCACAGATGTTTTAAAAATTTGTTATTCACAATACTTCGTATTATAGCGATTTACTGTAAAAAAATCTTTTTATTTGTTTATTTTTTTAAGGAGTAGAGAGCTAACGAACGGTCATATCGCTTGATGGTAAGCGATTACCGCTGCCCATGGATACTCGTAACACCAGAGGCGTCACAAGTGCGTTGCTGGCCTTGGGGGATGGGGAGGGGGATGAGGCGATAAGTTGGATTATGGACCTCCAATATCCTCACTCACTCGGTGAAACACAGCGCAGACGTTATTTCACACCGGTTTTCTATTAGGCCGTAGTATTACTCGGGTCGAGCCGGGCCATGCATGCCGAAGGGTAGCTCTCCCACGGTATAAAGTTCATACTACTACATACATATGCAATATAAAGTTCAATAAAAATATAACGAAATAACAACAACATCAACCCAACAACATAAAAGGCGTTTGCTCTTTGAGAAACGATTTTCATATTTAATTCCTGGTATGAAAACTTTATGAGTAAAATTAAGCAATTATTAAAAGTAAGAGGTTACTTGCAGCGCTTTGTCATTGCAGCGTTATTTATGTCGTCTAACAAACTATTAAAACAAACAAAACAAAATTAGGAATAGTTATTTATAACGACTAATATGACGTGAGCACTAGAATTGCATGGCGCTTACGCGTTTCGTCCAATGTAGTTTCCAGTCGTGCGTTGAAGCTAACACACATAATGAATGAGATATTATTCACTACCGTACTCTGATGAATTTAACCTGGCCACGTCAATATTACCGTAACATATAAGGAGGAAACGTTATTTAAACGAATGTAACGTAAAACCGTAGTATCACGACGGTCAAGCCGTTCTATTCGTGCCGAAGCATAGCTTTCCCACAGTTCTATATAGTCCTGCCTCGGCGGTGTAGTCTAGATATTGTCAAGTTTAACTTCCCTCCTTCGTAGTCTTGAGATTTTGCCACTCTAAAATGACAGCATCCGTGCTAAAGGACCGGGGCAAAGGTCACCATGCTGTACTTTTGCATTACCGGCATTCGTAATGAGTATGGTGACATCTACTCTTTGATTTTTCTCATACTTTCCATCAGGTAAGAGTGACTTTGGCAGGCTCACTTAGCATCCAGTAAATTCTATCGTTTCTTTTTCACAACTGAGTTACCAAAATCCAAATTTCAAAGACAATCTATTTTTTATAAGTGAGCCTGCCAAAGTGACTCCACTTCGCCTAAAAGTCCGAGCAGAATGCAACAGTAGTGGTCATCATACTCATCATCAGACAATGCAATAATGCCGCATGTGGACTCACACCATGGTGGCCTATTGAGACGCTTTTGCATTACTGGGCCTCCGCTCGTGATGTGCTTGTGACTATGGCTGATAGACCTTTGACAGTTTTACGAAAAATTCAGCAGTAGTGGTTACAACTAAAATGTCTAGTGAATTTAGTTGACTTTTAAATAATTAATTAACATGATCCCATTTTCATTTACAACACAAGAAGCAAAATTATAGAGAGGTAGTCAGCTTAAGTCAACTAGCTAACTCACACAACTTCGTTTGCGTCTCCTTTTATTCATGCTCGGCTCCTATTAGCGGTCTTAGGGTGATATTAACTATCCTATCTTAGGCACCAGCAAAACATTTTACAATAAAAAAGTAAAAACAATTAGATAGTTTCGGTATTCATCGTAAACAACAACAAGACAGGATGGTTGTATTTTTTTGGTAAATTTTCATAAAATGATCTATCTAGATAGATTTATTGCCCCCGAAATCCTCTATGTACTAAATTTCATGAAAATCGTGGGAGCCGTTTCCGAGATTCAGATTAAATACGGAACCGAAACGTGGATGCTAACGGCTGGTCCACAAATTCAAAGGCTATGCTCGGCGTTTCTCTAAGGGATCGCATCAGAAATGAGGTGATCCGGCAGATAACCAAGGTCATCGACAGAGCCCACAGGATTAGCAAGCTGAAGTGGCACACTGGGTTTGCTAAGACGGCGTCTTAGCATACCTAGTGTGGGACGTCCACAGGCCAGGTGGCATGATGATCTGCGTAACACGGCTGTCAGGAGCTTCATGCGAAAAGCCGAGGATCTAGCTAAGTGGCGTGAAATTGGAGAGGCCTATGTCTAGCAGTGGACTGCGATAGGCTGATGAAGATGAGGAGATGGATGGTAGCTGTCGCTCATACACACCTGCAATTCCAGAATCACAAGTGCTTCTGAAAATTTTTGGGATTTGAATTAGCTTTCCTTTTTAAATTCTTGAAATTATTTTACATAATACTACCAACTTTACTCTCAATTAAACGATTTCAGGCTTCAAAATATCCCTTTATCATGTTACAAATTATTCACCATTGGAATACAGGAAAAAGTGAGGTAACCATTCACAATAGGCCTCAATTTGATATCATGACTGAATGATTTATTCAATCATTAAACGGAACACTCTCCCGTTCAGTGAGCATATCGATGAATCAGAGTAACTGAATTCGCAGCTTAATGTAGGAACACATTTTCATATGTAACAGGTAATAAAATTTCTTTAACTTTCAATATTTTCGTAAAATTATATAAGAAAACAAATATAGAGTTTGAACTAGGCTTTTAGAAAAACAATTTGTTTTTCTTCAAAGTGTTTCAAAATTTTGTATTTTTTTTTTCAAAATTATTAGGATACGTGTCTTATATTTGGGACTTTGGACTTCTATTTCCAATTTACAAAAATATAAAAATAGAGTCCTTCCAAAAATAACATAAGTAGGTAATATTTTTGTTTTATTTATCAACATCAACAACCCATAACGTCCCACTGCTGGGCTCGGGTCTCCTCTTAGGAGAGGGTTAAGGCCATACGTTGTTTTATTTATTTATCTTTATTGTACACAATTAACAGATATAAAAAATATATATATATATTAGTTTTCTTTTATATATATTAGTTTTCTATCTTTAACTTATTCTGAGCTAACTTAAAAATAGTCTTAATACAGAGTAATATTTTTTTTAAAACCTACTACCAAATTGATTTAACCATTTTCTTTTTATAAAAACAGCTTCTAGATATTTCTGGCAGTCTTTGTGATGAGAAGCATCATTTCCAACAAAACTAGCTGTTTAAAAGTACAGTGCTTTCGGAAACTTAAATAATCAATTCACAAAACTAGCACTAAAATAATAAAAATAAAACTTAAAAATATCAACATCACTTTATAAAAATAAAGAATTTCTTAGAAAAACAATGGTTTTATAACGTTTTTATTAAGCGTCAAAATATATCCTGGTAGCGTTCCCAGAAGGCTGGCAGCATTGCCACACAGAATAGCAATGCTAATTCTATGTACAAGAAAAAGGCCTAACTTCTGGCTACGAAAAATTTTAATATATACCTTCGTGCTATTTTTCAGTAACCCCGTAACTAAAAAAAAATGGTTTCAATGCAAAAAAAAAAATGCTGTAACAACAATAATCAACTAAGTAATAAATGACTTGTTGCTCAGCAAAACAAGAACAATTAACTAGCAAGTAAGAACGAGTGACTTCTTACTCTTATTGATTTGTTGAAAATAAAGATATTATCTCTATGGCAGTCATCTATTACTTCATCATTGAGCTCCGAAGAGATCTTACAGTAGGTACAGAAACTGGACCTCACTCGCTCGTGTTTCCCTATTGTATTATGTATAGTATTGTGGCCCCCGCTTACTTAGATTCTACTTATACTTACCATCTGGCTGAGTGGAATTACTTTGGCAGGATTCAATATTAAATTTCAGATTATAGTTCTTAAACAGCGGCACGAGAGCAGTAAATGTAATGAAAGTCTACCCCGTACATTTATTTAATGTAAACTCAAATAAAACTTCCCATTTGTTGCACTTCTTCTGCCCACTTTAGTCTCGACTTTTTTAAAGTTTTGCCGCAAAACAAGCACAACTTATGGTTTTATTCAATAACAAAATATACAGTTTCGAAAGAAAACTTCTGTTGGAAACTTGAGCGTTCTAAATGAAGTACGAAGTGCTTACTGTTGTAGTTTTTATAAGAGTTACTTAGAAGTGGTAAGTCCGACGTCAATTAACTTGAATTACAGACTAAAAAGCAAAGCAAGATGATAGACATAATATTTTTACAAAGACACTTTCGCTAGTTACATAATATATACCCAATATTAAGAAAAGATTCTGTCCATTGTCTCCATTCAATTTCAATGTTCATTCATTGATACTATTAAGTTTGAATTTCAATCAAAAACAACAAATTTCCAACTAACGTCTGCAACGATCTACATTTCTGAATCGACCATGGCGTCGCGTCTAGTCGCCCGTAAAACATTATTATTATTTATTATTGTATTTTGTAACGTTTTTTGGTCTCCATTTTATTTTAAAAGGGAAAGTTAAATCTAAAACACGGGCCTCAGCAAGAGTGCCAGAAGGGAATGGTGTGAGATTAGGATCAGGATGACGCAAGAAATTATCGTGAGAGACGGCATATGTTTCGAAGAACTGCTTTTTGAATCAGCATTAGGTGGGTTCCGGCATATCCAGTATATTGAGGTTACCTTGACGAGGATTGGAAACTACACCAAATGTAGACATGACTATCGGTACAATTTGATTTTTATCTACCTGCCATTGTCTTTTAATTTCAGTACCTAACTTCTAAGGTTTTTTTCTGTGTGCGTTATAAGGAGATTGTGTATGTTATATACTGCTATGACTATGTTAAAATCTGTCTTGTTAACTTTATCCAGGATTGTTATGTTAGGTATATTGTATTGTATGCTTTTGTCGGTAATTATTGTCCGATCCCAATAAATTGTAAATGCATTATTTTCAATAACTGTACTGGGTTCATATCTATTATAAGCAGTTTCATTAGGAATAAATGAATGTTTTTGAACACATACATTTATTCTTAATACAGCGGTGATTACAATTCGGATTTAATAGCCGCAATAATGTAATTACTCCAGAATATTGCTTGAACATCTAAAAAATTGCTTGCTCTCAAACTTGCCGAATTTGTTTCATTACAAAAATTGATAGTTTTTTTTATTGCAATCTTGATTTGTTTCCGCTAAATAAAATTACTAAATAATTTTCTCGTTACTAAATAGTGTTACTCGATTTTATAGTATTCTTTCTTCTCAAAATTAAAAAAAGACTTTGAAACTAACTTAAAAATGACTAAAATATTTTGTACTGTCGAATTAGGTTCTAAATTTTGGAAGGGTCGTAGATTAATATAAATATCAATGACTACCCTCTCTAATTTATAATTAATTGTACACACACTGTTGAGTTCTAAAATGTTGTTTATATTGTTTTATATAATGAAGTATTTGAGATTTAAATATATTTGGTGATGACACCAAATGCACGGAAAACTCTAATGGGTTTATGTGGCATCTTACATGTAAGTTAGTCTGTACTTTATATTGCTTCAATAAATTTAAAAAAAAATGTCAAAGATTGACTAAAATTACGTATGTCACACTAAAAATTACGGTATTGGATAACTTATAGTTTAACATACATAGAAAAGGAAGAGCATTCTAAAAATCGCGTCACTAAAATAAAAAAGTTAAAGATAATTTGTGTGGTAAGAACAAAGTAAGTACCACTATTTTAATATTTTCATTTCTGAAACAAGTGTTAAAAACTAATATTAAATAACACAACTATACTATACTTAAATTGTTTTCACTGAAAACAATTGTTTTCACTGAAAACAATTTAAATTCGTTATATTTTGCCATTATTTAATATTTTCATTTCTGAAACAAGTGTTAAAAACTAATATTAAATAACACAACTACACTATACTTAAATTGTTTTCACTGAAAACAATTGTTTTCACTGAAAACAATTTAAGTTCGTTATATTTTGCGATTTAGACAATTACAATTTTTGTAAATTCCGGGTAATCTCTGGAATGGCTGGACCGCTTTCGATGGAACTTTCACTGAAAGATAGCTGATGATATAAGGAGTAACTTAGGCTACTTTTTCTAGACTAGCTTCGTTCCGCGGCGGTGCCCGCGGTTACAACAACAAACGCAGCTAGCACCACGGGGCTTAGCTAGTATGTTTTCTAAATACATACATATTGTAGAGTGTAGAACACCCAGACTTAGAACAGATGATCGTGTTCATCACACAAAAATTTGTCCTGGTTGTCAATCTAACTCGTAACCTCTGGTTTAGCAGTCAGACACACTAACCACTAGACCAAAAGGCTTCAAAGAATAAATATCTAACGAGGAAACTATATTTATACATTCAATATCTATATTATAATTATCAAAACGAAAATAACTCTCTCTGTTACGATTTCACAGCTAAACCGCTGAATTGATTGAGGTGAATTTCGGTAAAGAAATAGATTGAATTTTACAGAAGGATATAGGCTACTTTTTCTCGATCAATACAATACAAAATTGTAGTATTTTCTACAATGTTAATAATCCGCTAATGGTAGTACCCTAATCGTTTGTTACGGCTCCCACGGGGAATCCCCTAAATTTTGCTATTGCGGAATAAATGCGTTCGGTAAAATATTATATTTTCTACAGGGTTTCTATGTAATATATTAGATATGTTAAAATTGTGTACAATAGTCAAGTATATTTGGATTGTTATTGGATTATTCTATAACCTGCTAACTTTTACCCACGGTACTCCCGCGTGTTTGACGAATATCGCGATAATCATTTTTCAGGTCAATTTATGACTTATGACTCTACCAAATTTTGTAGATTTATTTTCATCGTTATTCCTTCAGATTTAGATGAAAGTAAAGGAGCTCTTAGTTAAATTATTATTATTTTGTATATTTTCATTGTTAAGGTCAAATAGTTTAGTTGTAATAAAACCTCTATCCCATTAAGTACCTACCTCATGTTTTTTTCTGCATTGCCCAATCGGTCAACTGGCAGAAAATGCCTTAGGCATTAAGTCCTCTGATATTTGTGTATAAGATATAAATAAATGAAAAATATTTTGGTAACTGAATTTTGAAATCCGTTTAGTGGTTATCCCTACTTAACTGCCTCGGTGGCGTAATGGTAGCGTATGCGACTGCTGTTCTTGAGGTCTCGGGTTCGATTCCCGGGTCGGGCCAAATGTTTATATGATATGCAAATATTTGTTTCGGAGTTTGGATGTTTTCTATTTATTATTTATTTACAAAAAAAGTAAGTATGTAATTATATCAGTTGTTTAGTATCCATAAGACAAGCTCAGTTTAGCTTGGGACTTGATGGCGTTGTGTTTAGATGTCCGACATATATATAATAAATCACAAAGCTTACCTCAGTTAGAGATAAAAACTAAAGAACCTAATTAAACGACTTAAGAATCAGAATATCAATTCAAGCAAAAATAACAAAACTTATAAGTACTTTTAGTTTGTTGATCTTGTCGAAGGTATTAATAAATACTCGCTAATCTCTAATTCACTATCTTAATAAGTCTCCCCTGTTAAGCTAAAAGTACTACTGACTGGAATATTTAAGAGAAACCCCTCAGTAGTTTAGTCTTTTTTATTGATAAACTTAAGTAATTCACAACTACTTACACATTAAGTTTCGTTAAACGATTGATGGCTTTTACCACGAACTTTTCCTTCATTATTATTGACGAATGCAATTGACAAAAATGATCTTTTCATATGATTTCAATATCAATATGTGACGAAAGAAACATCACTTAATACTACTAAATAATATATGTATATAACTAATATCTTTACTCGTAGTTTTTCTTAGCTTGTGTCAGTTGTGTCACATTTTAGGTAACCATAAAGTCGATGCACCTACCTTACTAGAACTGCCGAACCTCCAAAAGTGCGCTGGTAGGTCTAGGATCTTGAGGGTAACTGGGGGGGGGGTTGAATACAAGAACAAGAAGTACCGTTCCTTGAATTTTATCTAGTTTGTTACTTTTTGAATTTGTAAACGATCACACACACATATATATATATATATATATATATATATGTGTGTGTGTTTAAATTTAAATAAAGGAGTTCATTGAAGAAAAGCCTACCTACCTAAATACTCGCTAGAAAAACCTACAAATTTGATGCCAAGCAGGTCAAGTTTAAGAACCGATTCAAATACATTTTACGTTATTTTATTTAAAATTATTATATTTTTATACAGTTATGATGTCACATTTTCATAAATTTTATGTTTTATCCTAACAAAAGCTTAAGGAGAAAATATTTTAAACAAATGTGGACTTTAACAAGAGAAACTTATTACTATCATTACATTGTAGCTTCATTTCGTTTAATTGGAAATTTAAAGAGGCAAGATGTTGCGGGCTCACATTACAGACAGTAGATAAGTCTCTTCATTTAGATTGTGTGCGATATCGGTATTTAAATTATGCCACGAATGTTTAGCCATTTATAAAATTAGAATTTTCTGTTATACTCAGATCCTATTCATCTACGCGTGATGTTGACTATCCTATCTTAAGCAAACCAGCAAAACACACATTCTAAAAACGTAAAAATCGGTTAGTTTCGGAGTTCATTATGAGCAGCAATGAGACACGAGAATTATATTAAAAAGATAAGCTAAATGGCTGGGCGAGGAGTTCGTTTAGGTATATTTAATGTTTTTATGAAGCACAAACACTGTTTATTTCAATCTAAATTTTGTCAACTTAAAATGCTATTTGATAATTAAAATAATTACTTCAGTTTTTACTTCATTGATTTTAGAATTTGTATTTGATACTCGGTTACTGGTAAAATACATATTCTCAACACTCAAACACTCATACTATCTACTTGCCACTTACCATGAAACTAATGCTATAATATCAACAACAAACAGTACATGTTACTTAGTAATAACCTTCACTGAACAATAACCCTTCAAGACAGCCTTGGATCCTTATTCCTTATGCAGTAAGTTTCTTGTACACATATTATTTTCTTAATACCGTCTTTACGTATTGGGAACTGCGCTCTGGGTACAAGGACACAAACTGGTTAGGAAATGGATACGAGGTAAGCGGGAGCGGAGCGGCGACGATGGCGTTACGGGCAGCGCGGCAGCGGCGCTTTAATAGACAAAGCATAGATTTATATGGAACTGGGCTTAAAGGGAGCAATGCGGGAAGCGGAGGCGAGCGGACCTTCATTTCTTGGCCACTCGCTTACGTGAACTTCGTATACGCGGCCTTATAGTATTTGTTTTTCTGACGTGTTTTGTTCTAACTGTTCAATAAGTTTGAGAGCAACACTATTACTTGTATTATTATCGAAAGAAAAATATGAAGCAGACCACAAGCTATTTGGTACCCTTAAATTCGACATCAATTATGATTTTTTCGATCAAGATGGTAATTGCTAGGATCATTTAACATTTTTAAGTAATAATTAAACATGAATATTTAGTCTGAAACACAGTCACTTCATCCCAAACTAAGCAGAATCTGTAATAACGTAACTAGCGCGCTGATAAACATACTTATATATATTCCGAAATAAAACATATCCTAGATAAATTCCACCCAGATACAGAGCATGCAAACGTACCATCATAATACGGCTCAGCTGTGAGGAAGTTCACCACCAAAAAAAACAAAATATCATCAAATTATTTAACACTAGATAAGCAACCTCATTCACGATTTGTTTTAATCCGAGCGATAATCTGTTATCTCTGATAATGTTATTGATTGCCAGCATTTTGGAAATTTCGTGGAAATTTATTTATAGGTGCTGTTATGATAAAATATAATGGGGATAGATGAGTTCTTAATCTCTTAATATAGTGTCAGCGAGTAATGTGTGTGGTAGTTTATATTAAATGTTTTCGAAGTATATTTTTCATGCCTCATTCTCTCTTCTGCTTCTTTTGGTGAAATGGCAACCAGCAAATTTTTTTCATGATAAAAACTATAAAAAATGTGGATGAAATGAAATGGGAACCGTCTTTCGAAAAAACAAGTAACTTTATCCCATTCTATCTTAAGTCGTTATAATTTCTTTTGAAAGCGAATCTGTTCATGTAAATTAGTTCCTTGTTGTTTCTTTCGCTTTAGTTAATCTTTGATTAATTATATGTGGGTCACTATGCCACTGGCAGCAGTTGAATTCTGCTCATGTATTCTCTTCTAAGTTGTGGTGGCCGTTACTATAAAAGTAATTCCTGCGGCTTCTGTTTCCCGTGTATGCATAGAAATATACAATGATACATTACCTAACTAAAAATTAACAAAGAATACACTTCCAATTTGCTCCACAGATAGAAAGATGCGCAAAGTTGCCACTACTGGGCAGTAACAACTCCTGGACGGTAAGCAAAATAAACCTGATTTTATACGATATACGAATATATACGAAAAATAAAAGAAATACTAAATAGTATTTAACTGAATCATATCAAGAATGAATCTCATTTCAGATTCATTCTTGGTATGATTCAGATAAATACTATTTGGAAAACATGAGTATATTAACAGCAATCCTAATCCCATTTTCAGTAAATGATATCGTCACCGAAATTAAGGCTCCAAATGGTAGTAGTACCTTCAAAGGTAGTGACGGCAAAATGATTTCAATTTACCCGAGACTACGAACGGAATAACGTATCAAAGATATTATTCGTTTGGAGTAATTTAACCTGAGCCTAATCGTAGTTAATATTTTGAATGCTAAAAGTATTCGGAAAGCCTAGTTTGAATTTATTTCACGTCTACTCTGTCGTCATGGTAAACTCTTTCAGTGTTTTGATTGATACGCTCTGAAACAAATATTTGCAGATAATACAAACATTTCGGGTCGAACACCCAGTCGAACCTGAGACCTCATGAGTTTATTTCTGATTTACTTTATCGTGTAGCCATATGTATCATATGTGCAGTAAGTATTGATTTTGTTAAGTTAAGCCTAAAGTTACGTAAAGTACCTTAGGTTACTTTTACCGTAAACCAGCTGGCCCGCACCTTCGTATTTTTTTCGCTTCTCCTTTAATTTTCTCATTTACAAATCATTTCTTAAAAATAACAAATACATAAAACCAAGAATTATCATCTAATTTGGTGCATTCAATGAGAAGATATACATTTGAGTAATTAATTTTTATTTATATAGAAAAATAATTGACTGGCCTACCGTTGCTAAGGGTAAAATCATAGGATAACCTTCAGCCGAATACCAAGCGGAGGATAAAAGAAAGTTAGTTTGTAATTGTTTGAACTGTATAAAACACGGCCTAAGTTTACCGACCCGCATCAGGTAAGCCATTAGTGGTGACAAGTTCTCTAAAACTGGAAGTTTACCCTATCGGATGAAAATTGTTATTGGGTTATTGCTATGAATAAAGAAACTTATAAAAGCTTTCACAAACGGGTCTTAATCAGTTTTGGCTGTGCCACAAACATTGGCTTCGATTAGAAGTATTTATAACTAAAGCTAAAGTGAGTTTTATATGTTTTTTCACCTGTAGAGGGACTACATTTGGTAAGCCTAATACCGTAAGTCGGGTACGAAATGCTAAGAAATAAAAATATAATGCTCAGTTATAAGAATGGATTTGGAAGTGTATCGATGGCTAAAGTGGTCAATCATAAACCTAATTCTTCTAACAACTATATTATTGTTATATTTTAATATTTATCTACTTAATAGCTAAACTATAAATATAGTTAGTTTTGAAACATAAGCTATAATGATTTTGTGTTTCTACAGTCGATTTGTCCATCCATTGCTATTACTACCGTGGGAGAGCCACGCTTCGGCATGAATGGGCCGGCTCGACCGGAGTGATACCACGGCCTCACAGAAAACCGGTGTGAAACAGCGCTTACGCTGTGTTTCATCAAGTGAGTTTGGGTACCGGAGACCCATACCCCAATCCAACGCCCTCTATCCCCCTCACCATCCCCCTTGTTAGTGTATATTTTGTCAACGCNCATTGAGGATGGTGACCACCACTCTTGGATTCTGCTCATGCTTTCCATCAGGCAGGGCAGAGTCATTTTGGCAGCATAAAAAAAGAAAAAAAAAATCCAAAGGTTGCCTGTAAGAGAGTGCTTTTTAGCGATATGGTCGCCATTTGTACATGGCCATTATATTGTTTAGCTCAAATATAACTGTATCAATTGGTGTACAATAAAGTTTATTATATTCTATTCTATTCTATAATACCGACTTTTCTTTTAAGTAAGAGCTGGCGAAATGACCACTTTATCTGATGGAGGCCCAACTGATTTCACCACGATTTGTTTCTTTCGCTTTGAGTTAATCTTTGATTAATTATATGTGGGTCACTATGCCACTGGCCACTGTTGAATTGATGGTGGTACTACTACTACCCTCTCACCAGAAGACCAACCCAAAATGACAGCATTCTTGCTGTTGAATTTTATTTGTTAGTGCGAGACCGGAGGCTCAATGATGCAGAAGCACCTCAATAGGTCGCCACAGTAGTACTAGTATCTTAAGGAAAATAGACCAATTTTAGAAAGGAAATCTAAATATACAAATTTACTTAAGCCTTGATGTACTTATGACAACGAGCCAGCACCCAATTCAAACTATGTACATTTACACCAGGGCTTATACCTGTCAAAGCGGAACTATTTGAATTCATGGTAAACTTGCATCGGTTGAAACACGTAAAATATTTACCTCCCAATGTTGAAGCTCAAAATGAAGTTATTACGTAGAAGCGTTAAAGCCGAGATGAGATGTATTTCTTTATAATTTAATTTGTAATTTTTCGACGAGGCTGAAGTCGAAATTACCAGTGAATTAGTTAGAACGAGTAATATATTAATTATCATAAATTTTTACATTAATGTTGTTTCAGGATCGAATTAATGAAAAAGCTGCCTCCCTAATCATAATAATTGTGGTCCGGTGTGTGGCTATGCGTGTGCGTGTGGCTGTGGCTGTGCGCGTGCGTGTGGCTGTGCGTGTGCGCGTGCGTGTGCGTGTGCGCGTGCGCGTGCGTGTGCGCGTGCGTGTGCGCGTGCGCGTGCGTGTGCGCGTGCCCGTGCGATTGTGCGTGTTCATGTGTGTGTGTGTGTCTGTGCATGTGTAGCTGGTTGTAAGTATCCACAGGAAATGGTAGTCAGTCTAACCATCGAATGACCTATCCGTTATACATCAGAAAAATAACAATTCTAAGATTATTTGGGGTCGACTACTAGTTCAACCAGTTTTACCTAAATATCAGTTTTTCCACGGAGCGACTGGCATCGAACCTCCGCAACCACGAGGCTAAATTGAATTCAAAGATTAAACTAGTTGTCAATATATCTAAGGGAACTGACTTCCCAATAACGATTGCGATAGAAGTTCATGACAACCGGGAGCGACGGCTTACCGTGCTCTTCGAGGCACGGGTGGAAAACACCGCAGCACGCACAGCAGTCCGACCCGGGAATCGACTTAAATAATCTTTGGAATAATATCTACCTCTACCCCTAAGGGGGTAGAAACGTAAATGAGTTTGTATGTTATAAGAGTTAATTTTGAAAGTTAGTAATAAAGTTAGGTAGGGAAACTTTGAAAGCAATAACAGTGTTCAAATTTGTCTGAAACATACGAAAATTTCAGACAGTTTACAGTTTCAGACTTATTTTGTTTAATTTGTTAGATCTTTAATACGAGAGTGGGTGCCATATTAAACTTTTCTTTTATAGGCATCAAAACAATTTTTTATTCATTTCATAACCAAAATGTACAAAAAAAATTTTTTCTTTATTGCCTATCTTTATTTCATAACCCTTTTTAAATTAACATAAACTTAATAATGATGTACACTGATAACCTAACTCCATTGTAAATACTTTGATTACAAAACGTATTTCTGTACTGTAAATGCTTAGATGGACCGTAGTCCCTTTCGAATCAACCCTCCGATTACTCTATTTGATCTTCCACTTGACGATTCAACCCGAATGGATCATGGCTTGATAACGTAATTATATGTAAGATATATACAACTAAATGTATTTATTTTATAAGTTTATGTGTGTCTGTGTATTTTGTTCACAGTATTTAGTTATGTAATGAGATCATCATCATCGTGTCCCTACCCTTTTTCCAACTTTATTTAGGGACGGTGCAATGTGTTTTACTCCTCCATTCTCCTCTATCGCTCGTCAGTTTTTCGTTCGGCTACATCCTCTTTTACGCTGTCCATTCATTTTTTCTTTTACCGTCCTCTACTCTTATATCCGTTGATTCCATACTTAAATCTTTCTTAACTACATTTCTCTCTACGCATCACATACCAGGTTAACCTATTGCTTCTCAATTTTTCATCCACTGGTGCTAACCCTCTTGGGAATGTGATCGTTTCTAAAATATAGGAATAAGGGACGACGGGAATGTACGGACGTATGGCCTTAACCCTCTCCTGAGAGAGGAGACCCGAGCCCAGCAGTGGGACATTATGGGTTGTTGATGGTAGTGTGGCGGTGAGCACATTTTTTAAATTTTGTATATTTTACCTTAGTGGTAGGTAATATTAGTATGTAATAGACATTAATTCCTGTTTTTAACATTATTTTATTGGCTCGCTCGCTGTATGTGTTGGGCAAACTGTAAGTGCGTTGAGCAGCTGATTAAATAAATAAATGAATATGAGCAAGATAGGAAGGATGAATAGGATGAGGAAGTTAGAATATAGGATAGTGCATGTCTCGAGTGAGGAAACGGGATAGAGACTGCGGTAGCTCGAAGAGGCCGGGGTCGCATACCCGTATTTACGTATCTCTCGTATGTCCTGTGACAGGGACAACTGCCGACCTAGTATTTCGCAGTATTTGGTTGACTTCTTTATAACGTTTTCAAAGAAGGTATCAAGATATTCAAAGATTACAGTTTAAATTTAAAAACAAAGATCATCAATCAGAACGCACGTATGGCGTAGTAGTGGTTTACACGACTGACTGTTGTGGGTTCAAAACTCACATGGGACAACACTTTGTGTGATTCACAATCTGTTGTAAAGTCTCACTCTACGAAATATGTACGAAGTCCCATTCTACAAAAAATTCAACTTAAATAAATTAAGAACTATAACTTACTATACTGTAGTTTAAATAAAAAATCTATTTACTTTGAACGAGTACTCACCTGTAACAAAAGAAAAAAGGATAAATAAGCAATTATAACAGTAAAACATTTGGAGTAATATAGTATAGAAGTTTAGTTGATCATATGTTTGGTTACATGAAGTTCAATATTGAAAGGTACATCAGCATTTCGAGAATTGTTTTTCACCCTAAGTTTTGTAAGTTTACAAATGACATCCTAACGAACATTCCTCTAATAGGCAAGGTTTTATTTTAAAGCTGTACTGTAATGGGATGTATAAAGAGAATAAATACATTGGATATGTTTTATTTTAATAATGTCTTCATAATTTATATTATTTTATCTGACCGATGTTACTTGCAATTATGATCGGCTCCTATTGGTCCAAGCGTGATGTTTACTTTAAAAAAAAGAAATGTGAAGGCATTTATATTAACATATATACAGGCACTAAAACTTTTTATCTTCGCGTCCTCTAAGGCGTAGGCAAAGACCTGGTAAATACCCTCCAGACTATAATCGAAAGCAAAATTACTGTCGTAGATCGCATTTAAAAAGGGAATGTTACAAATTCAGAATATATTAGCAGAAGGTGGAAAGGCAAAGTTATGAAAATGATAATACTTAAATAACGCACACAATACTATATTGAGAAATTTAATTAATAAGACGAATACATGAAAGTCACACGTGTTAAACTCGGTTTTACGTATATCCCAAAAATCCGAGATACATAGCTTAAGTAGCTCTATAGCTATACTATTATATATACTTAAGCTGGTTCAGCTGAAGTAAAGTACTTTAACATATAGTTCATCTAAAGATTACCGTAAGAGATTTGTTTGTATTCTAAAGTGTATGTTTTATAGTTACGGTGTGCAAGAAAAAGTAATTTTAACTTATCTGTTCTATTTAAAACATCTACAAAGTGTCCCTATAGTAACTTTAAGATTTGGGCCCCCTACTACTGCACCCTAATTAATGTCACTCACCATGATATCCGTACAATGGTTGTAAGAGGTGGTTGGAGAAAGGAAGAGGTGTGTAAGAGATTACCATGAGCGATAAGACCGCCACTTATCACGTTTATAAATTTCAAGTCTTTTTCTATTATATGTGTACAGCATATAAACAAAACAAAAACGACTCCATCAATTATTTTAGTGCTTCGTTGTCAGTATATCAATTACCATTCACATCTGTCAAGTGTCACTGGTTTACAATTTAGGCATCGGAATTGTGAAAAGCCAATAAAAAACCACTACAACACTCGCCACATTCACATCATCTATCCTGTGCGACGAGTCAATATTGGGGCTGTCAACATAAATTCCATTGGCAGTGACACTGGAATCCAAAAACCGCGTATCTCCGAATTCGCATGAAACGGGGTATTACTGTAATTGGTTATTCATAATTTTTAGCACCACTTAATTTTCTCTATAAATATATGTATTTATAAGACTTTAGTTAATTAATATTTAACTATCTAAAAGTAAACTTTTGGCCCGAAAATCTCATTGAACGCACTACCACTGAAAGCAATTGAGCAGTATTTATTCCAATGACTGCGATTGCTTGAGGTCTAAGGTTCAATTCCCGGATCGGACCAAATGCTAGTACGATCAACAAATACATTTTTCGGAGTTTGGGTGATTTCTTGTCATAATATGTTTGTATTAACAAAAAAAAGTATGTATGTATTTATACCCGTTGTTTAGTACCCATTATACAAGTTATGCTCAGTTTGGGACTAGAGGGCGTTGTGTTATACCTGAAAAAAAATCTAAAATATTCAGGAACTGGGATCACACACTGTTGCTGTTATTTGCCGTCACGTAATTTGAATAGCAAAACATTTTAATATACTCATTTCTTTAAAAAAAGTTGAAATTACAACTGAGTACAGACATTATGTAACTTTCTTCCGCCAACACGAAATTCGCCCTAGCACAATCCGTTTTCGTCCTCACCTTTAACTATGGTGATGTTAGCTACCTAGATGTTACTGAAGAACAACTTAGCAAACTTGAGCGTGTGCAAAAGGTCTGCATAAGGTTCATATTTGGTTAACGTAAATATGATCACATCTTCGAATATCGCGATAAGCTCTAATGGTTACCTATCCGCCTTCGCCGTAATATTCACATTTTCTCACAATTCACATTGCGGACTCCTGAGATCGTCGGAGAATCTAAAAATAAAAATACCTAGCCACCCACATGTCGTTCTCGATGCCTGCAGTTAAACTGGTGAATAACTTGCCTGAGGCAATTACACAAGCTTTGATCTCTGCAAGTTTTCAAGTCGCACAGATTACTTATCAATTTACACAGCATTTATGACATTTATGAATTTTTGTATATATATGTGGTGCAATCCATACATATATTACAAATACGAAAGGAACTCTGTCTATCTGTCCTGCTTTCACGGCCAAACCGCTGCACCGATTTCAATGAAATTTGGCATGGAAATACTTTGATTCTTGAGGAAGGACATAAGCTACTCTTTACTGCGATAACCGACAAAGCGACCGACGGGTCGCAAAAGCTAGTGCTTATAAATATTTGTTGTAATCATATTTATATGTTTATATTCGTATGTATTGGTGTGTTTACAGTAGATAAATGTATGAGGTTTAAATATTATTGATTACTTAGATTACTTCAAAGTTAGGTACACCTTTGATTATCCAAAATTTAATTTCACAATATGCGTATTTCACTAAGGCACTCATAGCCCAGTTGCACTCGGTGATTAGAAACAATCGAGGGTAAGCAACGATGGCGCGGTCAGTACCTGGATGGGTGACCGCTGGTGGCATGTTACCATGAGCGTCTCCGTGATTCGGAGGTCACGTTAGGCAGTCGGTCCCGGTTGTTATCATACGATAACAGTCGTGAAGCTTAGTTGGAGGCCTTCGGGCGGCTTAAAAACATCCAACGGCAAGATTTACGTAGCCACAACTATTCTTGCCAGTCCCCAACCCGCACTTGGCCAGCGTGTGGACGTATGGCCTTAACCCTCTCCTGAGAGGAGACCCGAGCCCAGCAGTGGGACATTATGGGTTGTTGGTATGCGTACTAAGATCGCTAAGAGCGATAAGACCGCTTACTATAATACAAAATGTAGATTTACATATGTACATATATATATCTGTAAAAAAATTTATACTTAAGTGATGTGCAATATAGTTGTGTAAATATAAAAAATACATCCCGTAGACGAAAAAACCCTAAAAGCTATCGAATGTTTCCAAATGAAGCTTACTATATTTATGAGATAGTATTAAATGAAGACAATGCAAAACTATTACGTATTAAATCCCCGCATCTCAAACGATTCCCGAACAACTTATAGTCAGAACTAATTACATCTGTCATCGGCACGCCAATATCAAGTATATTATAATAATATGACCTTTCTATCAAAGATATTTGTAATTAACTATATGTTAAAGCAATTATCTATAGTAAATTGGACTATCGAATATGTTTATGACAATCTTAATCAGTTTCTTGCTGTAATATAGGTAAATTTTGAGATGCCAAAACATTCAACTCAGTTTGCGGGCAGGTCTTTTACTGTGCAAGCGGTAAGACTTTGGAACGATTTGCCTGAGGCAATTAGAAAAGCAAAAACTTTGCTTACTTTTAAAAAGCTACTAAAGGACCATTATTTGTTATTATGATTTTTTTTTTTTTTTTGTTACTTTATCTCTGTCTACATCTATCTTAATATATTTAGTTATATAGAATATATATAGTTGTATATATATGTGTATTGTACGTATGTGTATGTATATATGTATGTATATATATATTTATAAATGTATGTGTTTATATATACATGTATTGTGTATATGTATGCATGTGAATACTTATATAGTGTGAGTGTGTGTATGTGTGTAATGTGAAAGTGAGTGGGTGCTATTTCGGTGCATGAATGTTTAAATGATATTTTTTAACCACTCACGTAGAGGATTAGATGTGTTACTTGTACTCGTATGTGAGCTACCCGAAGTTTTTGTATACTGAAAATCCATTTTGTGGTTGTCTGGAAGAGATCGCCGTGAGCGATAAGACCGCCTATTGTATCATTTGCATATTTGTGACTCATCTTCTGTTTTTAACTTTGTAATTTTGCATGTATACAATAAAGATATATAA